>VZTE01003929.1:95235-105737 GCA_013397775.1 Eulacestoma nigropectus
AAAAAAAAAAAAAAAAAACAAAAGAAAGAAAGAAAAATGTACCAGGTCAGTTTGACAGGCTGAGCATCAAGATAACTGGTATTACCTACACAATGCAATTCTTTGTTGACAGAAGCCCAAATTAACTGTTCCATTCTTTTGGCAGAATTGGCGATGGGCTAACAGGTCTGTAGCTCCTTGTGTTCAGAGTAATAAAAAAATTACAGACCATCATTTATTAACAGAAAGAAGCTTTCTCCATGAGATAGACTTGGAATGAGTCGCTATGATGTGGGTCTGCATATGGCTTAATGTGACATAAAAAAGGACTGCACACATCTGTGAATGGCAAATTCAGCAGTAGATTAGCCTAGGATAATGGTTACAGGTGACATTCATCACAATCAAGCTGTCTTTTGTTTGTATTTGATAAGCCAATATATGACAAGCTTTATCTGTATGCGCAGAGCATCCATAAACCAATGGACACAAGCAATTTTGCATGGCAATTCAACTACAGCTTGACAGCGGATTGGATTGCAGTACTTCATAGGTTTGATATGTTCAAAACAGATTGTCACATTCCTGGCATTTCTCCAGACGGTGTTTATACTTAAAAATAGCAACAAAAAATTGGAACATTCAACAAACATTTCCTTACAGGCCATTTGGGATCACTGCACATTTGGCACTGTTTTTTGAATAATGTTTTTAATCCATCTTCAGGTTCTGAGATGTTAAATTTAGATCAAGAACAAGTACTGTAACATAAAATCTATATAAGCTATGCAAAACAAACATTAAAAAGTATACCTTCAAAGTTATAGTCAAGGAAAACCTTGATTAAATAAAACAACTGTGCTGACATTCAAAACCCAACTGGACACACTCCTGGACAATCTGTTCTAGTTGAACCTGCTTGAGCAAGGGGGTTGGAGTAGATGGTTTCAAAAGAACACTTCTAACCAAAACAGTTACAGGATCTGGTGATTTTGACCTGCAAACAGGTAAATCATCTCAATTCAGCAGTTCCCTGCACCCAACAGAATCTGCAGAGAAACTGACTGGGGTTTATTTATACACATGAACTTGTTTTGGGGATCAAACATTTCAGTAAAAGACCTCCCTGTAATCGCAGCACAATGTCACCAGGCCCTGTGCAATGCAGGTGCCCTGTCAGTACGGCTGACAAGACTGGGATTACATTGACACCTTGTCTCAAATACATGGCACACTGACAAAAGATACACATTTCCTCAAGGGCATCATTGTTTGGCATTTTACAATACAGAACAAAACCTCAAATTCCCCTTGGGAGAGCATTTGGGTTTTTTATTCAGTGATTAAGAAGCAACACTTTTGTCTGTGGAACTTGGAGGCTTCTCTTACCAACCCGGCAGGCGGGAATTCCTCATGCTTCAAGCAGAAGTACTGGGAGCAGGGTAATGTCTGCACAGCCCGATGGGTTGCAAGCTCTTGAGATTCTGAAAACTTCTGTGGGACAGCTCATGTTTTGACATGATTATGGGTTTTCTTTGTTTTTTGGGGTTTTTTTATTTGGGTTTGTTTGTGGCCTTTTTCCCGTCCTTTTCTGCAGGGTTAAAAGACTAAAATCAAGACTAAAGGAAGACTAAAATCCACAGCAGACTGCAACCACTGAAGAATAGAGCACCTAATTTTCAGCAGCAACACAGCTATCAAATATAAGCACTCATATATTGCATTAAGTTAGATAGCAGCTGTAGATAACAAGAAGCCACCAGAATAGGAGTCCAAGTTTTATCTGAGGCCGAACACTTAGTGTTGATTGCTGTATAACAAGAATTTGCCTCTAGTAAGTACTTTGGGGCTCAATAACATTAATGAAACCTCAGGGGGAGACTGTATTCTGTCATGGTTTTTTTAAGGAGTCACACCTTTAGTTCACCTTGTTAAAAAGGTTCATGGATAAATCCACATGCACATGCTTCAGACCAATCTTGAGGTTTTGTGTCAGTAGACTCACATTTGTAAATGTGGGGTTTCAGTTCACAGATAACAGAATCAATTAAAAGATACAAGTTTCTCACAGTTGATTCATCTTTCTGAGAAGCAAGTATTTGTCTGGATGGACACAGAAGGACAGGAAGCCTTCTGCATCAGTTCAGTGCTGGTCACCACTAGGATCCAGGAATCAGATAAACATTTCTCAGGGTGTGCAGATCCTTGCATAGTGAAGGGATGAAAATCAATTCCTGAATGCAGTAAGGGCTTGGAGAGAATCCAGCCTTTTTTTTTTTTTTTCATTCCAAGAGCTCCTTCCACAGAATCCACAAGAAAATTCTGGAGCTGGGTCCTTACATGTTTGCTGAAAAGCCAGGTATTTGTGACCTCCCTGCACTGTGCATTCTGCTATAACAAGGATGAAGCTCCAGGTCAGGTGCACTGACCCGGCCCCCATCAGACTTTCAACCTGTTCAATTAACTTTATCAAATCAAACAATTTCCACTGGAGCACCAAGAGGCACTTTCTTTTAGTGAAAGCTATTCCTTTGGCAAACCCTGACTAGTAGAGGGCAGCTGCTTTAGCACTTCAGCAATCAAAAAAAAAAAAAAAAAAAGGCAGCTTTGAATTTTATTTTTATTGTAATGGGGGGAAGTAGAGAAGGGAGAAATCCTTTCTCCTCCGGTCTCTTTGCTCTCTGCAAAAGGCTCAGCTGGCTTGGCTGGTATTTCCAAAAACAGAATCAAAGAGGGACATGACAAACGAGGCGCTGACAAGCTCATTAGCAGAGCGGGGAGGCTTCGGGTGAGGACGGCCCTCCCGAGCGCAGCAGTCACGACTGCGCGGGGCTGCACGAACGCCGGGACTCCTCCGGGATCGCGGCTCCCGCACGTTCCGCTGCCCGCGCGGCCGTTCCCGGTGCGGCCGCGCCCCCTGCAGGCGGCGCGCGGGGCTGCACCCGCGGGGCCGGGCGGCTGGCGGGCTGCGCACGGCAAGAGAGGAACCGGCAGCTTTCCCAAGGACATCCCAGGTCTATCCAAACACCAGCCCGGAGCCGCTGAAGGGCTGAAGCACTGCAGGGAAGTCCTGAAGGCTGCAGGTGGCTGTTTGCCCAGCCGCAGCGGGGAAATTCGGGAGGGGGCAGCTGCAGGAGCCAGCCCAATTCCTGTGGGCTGTGCCTCGAGTCCCGGCAGAGGAACCAGAACATAGCTGAGAACACAGGGCTGCGACAGATGTTGTTAATCCAGTTGTCGGAGACTTGGTGTAAGAGTGGAGTCGTTGTCCATATATATATTCAAAACCAGAGGCCATGAAGAAGCTGGAATCACAGCATAATTGGTGGAGGGCATCTGGAGGCAACGCCAAGTCAGAGGTGAGAGAAGGAACACAGCATATTGCAGACCAACTGGATGAGAGAGATTAAATACACACTTAGAATCACAGAATCGTTAAGGTTGGAAAAGACCTCCAAGATCAAGTCCAGTCTTTGACCAAACACCACCATGTCAACTAAACCATAGCACTAAATGTCATGTCCAGACATTTCTTGAACATTTCTGGGGATGGGGACTCCACCACCTCCCTGGGCAGCTTGTTCACTCCTGACCCCCTTTCAGTGAAGAAATTCTTCCTGTTGTTCAAAATACAAGTCAAACTCTTAGCCATGGCTTCATCCAGGTTCACATATCAGGAGCTTCCTTCTGCGTTTCACCATGAGGCTGGATGTGTTTAATTAGACTGAGGAACACTGCCAAATAATTATAAGATTACACTAAGACTAAATCCCTGTATCATGAATAGCACATGCTGGCAAGTAACAAGCTGAAATAAAAAGAATCAGCTCTAGCTGCTCACTGATATCACAAACACACACCCACTAAGCACCAAATTAATTCACTTTTTCAAAATGAAAAAGTATGGTCCTCTAACAACTCCTCCACTTAATCACCCTAGTTTTCCTCATCTCAGTTTTCCTTACCTACAACTGAGCCATAAAACTGACATCGTAGTTGCACAGCAAAGGCAACAAATATTTCTTCCCAAACAATAGAAAAGTTACCTGAAATGAGACTCTGCAATATCTCCCATTTCTTTTCCTGGTACACCAGAATGGGATCCAAAACTTTTGAAGTGTTGCAGAGAATCCTGACTTGAAGGGAAATAAGAGCTCAGCAGTGCTAACCATCAGTTTAACCAAGCTGGAAAAATAATTTCCAGACTCCCCTAATACAGCAGGAGTTTTAAAAAAGCAACACAGAACAGCCTAATTAGACTTCTGTCAGGACACAACACTTGGAATCAACACAGTTCATGCAAAGGTCTACATATTCAGTGGCCAGTTCTAAACTGAGGGCCCCATGCTTCAAGTGGAAAGACTCCAGACCATTATGCACCATCTTGAAGTTGTTCATCAGTATTAATCAAGTGGGGAAATTAAAGGAAGGGAAACAAAGAAGTGCCATCAGAGCTAAGAATCCCACATTCCATGGCTTCAGGCTATTCCTTGGAGGTCTTCCAAAAAACAACAGAGCTTCACCTTGGCCCAGCTTCTAGATAAAGGGTTCTTCAATAGCCTTTATCGACCAAGGAACATGGTAAAGCAATAATGTAATCACTAACAGTTTGTGATAGATCCAAAAATGTGTAGAAAAAGATCATCCTAAGAAATAAAATGAGAGGGTAGAGCTTTGATACTGCCAGAATGTTAGAACTTTTAATAAAGTAATCAATACCCCTGTAAAGCAGCTAAAGACAAAATACTTGATAAAAGCAGGCTTCATCAAGAACATAAGAAGGATCACAAAACAAAAGGTGGACAAAGGAAATGGGGTGAACATAAAAGGGGTGTTTTCATAACATCTTCTCTTGGCTATATTAAGTCCACTAACTTCGTCTGTTTGGAGGCAAACCTTTCTTCTCCACTTAACTGCTTCAGTAATCTACCCTCTTACCCCTGGTTTTAGAAATCCCACTGAAGGTGCATGCCTGAGTTACCTAAGATAGACGGGTAAGCACTCAAAGGCTACATCAGTAGCTCTTAAGCTTTTTGGCTCTGTCAGTGGATTACAATCAGTGTTCAGTTCTTCTTGTAGATACACTGTGCAGCCTTATCAACAAACCAGGAAATACCACAAAGCTTTACAATATGGGTTCAGAATTCCTGATATAGGCTTTGCTAAGATATTTGATACCGTTTTCCATATCTTACCCTAATTCATATTTTTAGATCTCTTCTGAGTAAGGAACAGAAACTGATTTTGAAACTGGCTGCCATGGTGAGAGTTTCTGGTGGTGCATTGTACATGCAATATTGATGAGAATCAGTGTTCTGTAGAGTATACAGTGGTTCAGGTTTATAAGGACTGTACAACAAAGATCTTTCCAAGGAGAACAGTAAAACATGATATGATCTCTAGTTAGGAAAAAAATTACTAAAATAAATATAACAAGATTAAATTAAAAATGAAAAAAACCTTGTGTTAGAGGGAAGGAATAATCCAATTATCATGGCATGTATAATTATGAAACATTAATTCCCCAACATCTGACAGCATATGAAGAGTAAGTACCAAGGAACAATTAAACAGTGCTTCAAATAAAGAGCAAAATACCTTTTTCTTCTCTCCCCTAAATGCTCATGGAGTATAGAAGAACTCATCTGCGCTAAGTTGACAGGGAATTTCAGATCTGAAGCTAAAGGACTGGAATTATACTTTTCAGTTCAAAGATGATTTGGATTCTGTGTTCTACATCAGAAAACAGTAACAGCTACAGCAAATCTGGCTACCACGGCTCTACTGAATACTAAAGGAAAGAAAAAGAGGCAGCTAGAGTGCAATTCACTTCTGAGTATGCTGTAGAGCAATTGTTTACGGAGACCATGAGAGATGTTCCCAGGTAAAGTGGAGACAGCATACCAAGGAAAAGCTGCCTGACCCAAAAAATATCCACTAAGACAGGAAACTGTGCAAAACGTTCATCATCTATTTGCACAGCAG
This sequence comes from Eulacestoma nigropectus, assembly GCA_013397775.1. Lineage (NCBI taxonomy): Eukaryota > Metazoa > Chordata > Aves > Passeriformes > Eulacestoma > Eulacestoma nigropectus. Next base: position 101,197 of record VZTE01003929.1, read on the forward strand.
ATCTCACAGATGATAATGGATTAGGAGCATGGAAACTTCATTCTGAATTTAATAGACATGGAATTTAACATCATTGACAAGCAAGGCCAAAAATGCCTCAATCGCCCTTTATCAAGTTCTCTTTTCTACCAAACAGAAGAGATTATATTATCACTTCTTCCACACAGAATTTTATGTAACAAACAAGAGCACCAAACACTCCCTACTGGTTTGTGCACAGAGGAGAAAAAAAATCTATTTCATTACTAATTGACGAACTCCAAAGATAATTTATCACAGAAAAGACAATTGATCAGAAAATAATCAACTATATTAAGACTGAAGGTACAACTCCCATGAAGTGTTCGAATGCCTCACTGTCCCCTTCGTGACTACAGATGAGCCTTCCTGGTCACACCAGATCTCTCAGCAGCCATTACAGCTTTGTCTCATGCTGTGGAATTTTGCCATGTATTTTATGAGCTATCATCTGACTGAAGAGACAGACCCAGAAACCATTGCTGAGACATGTGAGAAGATTACTGTCACACAAGATTTTCTATGTCAATAGGAGGCTGAATATTGAAAAAAGATTTCTACTTTCCCAAGTTTTTTCAATTCTACGCTATATAAACACGGGGCTACATTAATATATTTCTGATACTATTTTCCATGCAAAAAGAACAGTTGCCACATAGTACACAAACAGAAGCCTCATCCCGACACTCATCACTCTTCGATGTGTTCCACATGTTAAAAATTTGAGAGCAGCCAAGTATGAAACAGGGAAAACTCTTCAATCCCTCACATTTTCCAACACAAGCATCACAGGTCCACAAAGAATGCTGCATATAGGCCTGACCTTACCCAGACAGCAGAATAAAAGCTCTCTCCAGGGTGAAGCAATGATTTGATTTTATTTTATTTTATTTTATTTTATTTTATTTTATTTTATTTTTTATTNTTTTATTTTATTTTATTTTATTTTATTTTAATTTTTAAACTGCAGATGGATGTAGTCAGGATTGATTTGACAGCCCACCAACCAACGCTGCTGTTAAGACCTCACAGAAAGAGCATGGAAAAATGGCATAAATAAGGACTGAGGGTAAGGCTGGTTTAAGCTTTGCACCATGGAGAAGAGAAGGGCTTCGCAGAGATGGCTGGAGATGGAAGTTGCTTCTGTTCTCCACTATCAGACTAACACTGCTTGGCAGAAGACATCTGTTGTGCTGAAGAGCACTGTCGTGCAAAACAAGGAAGGTAACTAATACTTTACTGGAAATACCCTCCATTTGGACACAATGAAGGTGCTTTCTGAGATATATGACAGTGCTGAAGAATGCTCAAAACCTGCTACAGTTTGGGACCAAGCAAAGAAAAATGGGGTAATCAAAACTTTATGTTTTGAAGGAGGCTTAAGTACTTTTCTTACAATATGTTGCCCTGACGCAGGACCTTCTTTGCTTGGTATCAATCCTACACCTGATCATAAACATGCCTCTACCAATAACAACCTAGAGGGTAGGCTGTGACCAGTTTATAAGGGACAATAAAACCATGTCCAATAAAATAATCTAAGAAAAGGTGCCATTTATGTAGTCTTCTCTACTGTAACTATAGTAGGATTTGTGAGAAGACTCTATGGACAGGTGTCAGGAAACAGTTGGGGAACACCTACAAAGACCAATTTAAAGAAGACCTCATTTTGCTTCTTGCATCAGGCCTCACATTAGGTATGTTATGTCACTGGCACAAGAGATATTTTGAGTCAGTGTAATACTTATCAATAATGGAAGGATGAAAGATAACGTTGGAATCACTTGCCAATGGAAGAGAAACAGAAAGTGAGCAGAAGTTGTTCCAAATGAAACAGACCTGTTAACAGGAAGGCTCGGCTGACTCAAACAATATCTTTCATACACATATTACAACACATTTAACAACAACTGGAATCTTTATCTCTGTTGTACATCAACCAAAACACATGGCAAAGTATGAACATGTTCAGGAGATCTCACCACAGTGAATAAACCCACCTGGTTTTGGTCACCCTTCCTGCCCTGGAGCCAGGAATGAAACACAGGCCTCTCCACTCCACTGCTCACCTTTCATCCCCAAGTCACTGCACTGGTTGCACCACAGAACTCACCTGAGGTCCATGAAACAAAGGGCAGAACTAAATTATGTATGTTCTAAAAATTGGAAAGATATCTGGCAACACTTCGATTTGAAAAAAACCCTTTCTCTGTATAGAGAGAGAGTAACTTAGACCCTGAGGATTCAGTGTGCTTCCAAAGTAAACTGAAATAGAGACAAGGTATCTCCAAATTCCAATGTAGTATCTTAAACTATGAGACTTTCCCTTCACTAATATGCTAAATAACTTGAGTATTTCATCAGATATGACAAACCCTAACACTTACAAATATATTCCTGAAGTGAAAAAAATTCATCAGTGCTGATTTTAAAAGCACGGTTTCATATGAATTTCAGAAAAATGTGTCAATAAAGCTTATTTAATGCAAGCATCTTTAGAATATATAGAATTAGCCAGATTTTAAGACTATTTGCAGCAGGTTTTCAGCAGCAGTTCATATTTCATTTCCCAAGGTGCCGTTTGGTATTTAATGAATATTCAGAAGTTCTGGTCCCGTCTAAAACTAAAATTAGGTTTTCTTGAGTCCTGTTCCTTTCCTTCTTAAAAGTTTAAAAAGGCTTGAGTCCTTTCAAGTACCTCCTATCAAATTCCTTCAATTGGACCAAGGTACCTCTTGGGTATTACTTTGACAGAATGAGGTTTGTTTAATTATCATAGCATTAAAACCTCTTGCTCTGAAGACATGCACTAGCACACTGGGGAACATGGTGTAAAAACACAACATGAAGCAGTGTATCCTTCCTTCCTGCCTGCCTTCCTTCCTGCTTTACTTCCTTCCTGCCTTCCCACCTTCCTACCTGCCTTCCTGCCTCTAAATCATACATCCATAAATAAATACTTAGACATCTGCATTATTACTTTGTCAATGGACTATTGGTCCCAAAATGGTTATTCCTTAGTCATTCTATGCCCAGTCTTGTTCCTGTTAATGCTGAGACATTGGAAAAATCTTCATTTGCTTCAATGGTACAGAATAAGGCCATCAAAGAACTCATCTCTCTAGAACTCCCCAGTCATCTAAAAGCATTGCTGCCCAGAAAATTCAAAGCCACAAATGCACACAGAGCAAGGTCTATTTCTCAAGTTTATCCCCAGGAATATACCAGTATAAAATGAGTGGGAAAAACTGGCAGGTCAATGCAACTTTTTATGTCTCCTACTGGTGTAAACACCAACACTTATTGTAGAGCCTCCAGTGACATGACCCTACCATGGCATTGCCTTCTTTGTTGTACAGGCCACTGCCATTTTTGTTCCTCCATTTTCTTATTTTTCCTCTTATTTTCTTACTTTCTTATTTCACTGCTAATTCCTATCAGGTGCTCTTAGATCTTGCTCAGTATTACTCCTTCAAATTCTTTCTGTTCTGTCTCTGGGTCCAACACCTTAAAAATACTTCTCACCTGTTGCTGAATAAGTCAACCACATGCTCCACTCCCTGAATCCAAGGATTGTATGTACTAAAAAATCTCCCAGTTTCTTATTAGACTTTTCCATATTTAATTCTCCCTAACTGGCTGCAAAATGCAGTTCACTGGATGGTTCTGAGGCACTCATTAAGTACTCAGCAAATCATAGGACCATAGAAGAATTCGGATTGGAAGGGACCCCAGCAGATTTCTAGCCCAACCTCTTGCTTAAAACAAGGTCAGCTATGAGACCAGATGGCGTTTCCCAAAGTTTTATCTATCTGGGGCTTGAAACTTTCCCAGAACAGAAACTAAGCAACCCATTCCAATGCTCAAAAGTCCTCACGGGGGAAAAAAGTTTCTCCTTATGTTCAGCCTTAGTCTCATGTCTCTCATACATCACTGTGAAGGGTCAGGTTCAATCTTTTTGACAACCTCCTTCTGCATAGTGGGGGCTGCTGCTAGTGCCCCCATCCCACCCTGGCAAGCTGCCTCTTCCCCAGACTGAACATGCCCAGCTCCTTCAATCCCCTGGTCACAGGGCAAGAGCTCCAGCCCTGAGCATCTTTGTGGCCCTCACCTTAACTTGCACTGGAGATCTAAGAACTGTAGTCTAAGAAGTACAGAGTAAAGGAAATTAATGACTAATCTTGATCAGGTTACTATGTTCCTGTTAATAGTGCCAGCATTCTTTGCTGCAAGGCACAACACTGGCTCACTTCATCTTCCTGACTATCAAGATCCTTTCCACCACTGCTGCTTCCCAGCCAGTCAGCCCAAGTCTGAGTGGGGTGCAAGAGCCTTGGCCTTCCCAGCTGAACAAGCTTCTTTAAGATCTTTTCCATCATATTTTTCCATATCAAAACAGCTTGTAAAGTCACATTAATTCCTGAGAAATTTTCAACAATCACATCACTTTTCCACAGCCATATCTGGGAATAGTTACGCTACCTTGGCTTAATCTTCATATTAGTTTCCATTCTCCTTCCATG
>VZTE01003931.1:5184-19568 GCA_013397775.1 Eulacestoma nigropectus
GGGGGGGGAGGGGGTGGGTCGAGAATCTGGCACCCATGTGGGGTGGCCCAGCTCCACGGACCCTCTTAAGCATTTGCTGCCTATAGAGTTTGCAAACTTCACTCTGAAACAGTTTCTAATTGTGAAATGCAACTTTCTGAGTTGCTACACTTGCAAGCCCAGAAACTTGCCTGAAGCAACTCCCTCAGAAGCAGAGACTCCACCTTCAGCAAATGCTGCCAGGCAACAGAGTGAGATGCCTGGGAGACCCAACTTTAAAGCGCATGTGGCACCCCTTCCCTCCTACACCCTATTTCTGTGTTCTGGCTGCAGGGTCTTAAAGAGACACTAACAGTTTTGGGCGCAGATAGATACGGACTATTGTGTATACCGAAATGTTGCTAACAGATGAATTCTCCAGCTTCTTGCATTAATTCTTTGAGAACCTTTGCTTTCTCACGCGAGATATGAAAACAGTAAGATAGATTATCCAGATGATATTCACATCTGGTGTTTTGCTAAGTTCTGTTTATGGTACACTGAGAAATGTTTTACCATGGATGTGATAGAACCTAAACCAATCACCCTAGGAGGTGTGTGAACATTGTCCAATCGCTTTATGGAACTAGACTATATAAAAATGATTGTAAAATTAATAAATAATTCATTCTTTCACTGGACCTGTGTGTTGCTACATCTCTCTGTTCCTGGCTCTACAGCGACAGACTATAATAACATTTTGGGTTACCCACAATAGTATGACACTTGTCTGGGGAGGTTCTTGAAGCTGTATGCCATTGACCATCTACACTCATCTACAGCTGGCCTGTCACTTAGATGTTAACACTTAAATCCTTTTTACAGTCTGCTCCTCGGTATTTAGTCCTTGCCATAGGCTGACATTTCTAGTTTTGAAGGCTGAAAGTCCTTCTTCCTAGAAATCATGAGAGAAGGCAGCCAGTATTTCCTCCTGCAGAACAAGTGATGGTAGAGGCAAACATTCCCAGCTATGTCAGTCTTGTAGCTTAACCTCCATCCAGACTGACTAATTAGTAAATAGCAAGTGCCTCAGCCCTTTCCACACAGAAAATCCACAGGATTTTTATTACTGTCAGTGAAGATAAATTTTGCTGCATTGCATTCCTAAAGTGGGTAGTAATATATTCAAGCCCTCCTTCAAAGTAATTAATTAAATTAGCTAATTACAAGTGAAGAAGAGCTAAGAACTAAAAAAATTAGTGTAGGCAGGAGGAATGCTCTCCAGAAATATAGAAATGTTTTTGTGGCTCTCAGTGTCAGTTCAGTAAAGAGGTAGTAAGTATAATAGGTTTAAGACACAATAGGAGAAAGTTTTCTAATTCTTTTGGCAGCAAGACTTGTTTCTATTCTCATGGGAAGTATAGCAACCATCTACACATGACAGTAGCAAAAACACTTTCAAGGGCAGTACTATTGCAACACACGGTCCCCTGAAGACCCTGTCCTGTTGCAGGCAGAAAACTTTTTTTCCTCCCTGATAGTCCTCAGACAAGGTTCTGTCTTTCTTTAAGTATTATTTGACTGTTGTTAGAATAATATAGGCAAAGAACAGCACCATCTCCTGTTGCCCTGAGTTTTGCAGTCTTTCGATGTTTCCATTCCTGTAATAGAGTTTCTCATGCATTTTCTGTAAACATAGCTTTGTTTTCCTAACCGACCTGTATTGTTTTCATTCCTTTCCCTAAGGTGGGGAATATGATAGACTGTGTCAGTGTCCTGTGTGGTTGGAGAGGTGGTAACCTCATCTTTCAATCCACGGGTGTCTTTGAAAAGGTATAAAAATGACTGAATAAAGAAAGGCAGGGCCTTTGGGCCCCTTCAGGCTTTCAGGCCTTTTGGCCTCTTTGGCCCTGGGTCCTGTCCTGAGCTGAGCTTGAGTCTGCGTGCTTCTTTCGTCTCCAACTGCGACAATCTCCCAGATGGAAATCCCTTTACTAATTTGATTTAGTACAGGAAATGATGTACTTCTTATTAAGAAGAACAAGCTCCTTTATAACTGTCTTATTTGGGTTATAATTCTCCTCTTCCCAATCTGCCTGTTTGGAATTGTATTATGGTCTGTTCTCACACCAGCTTGGGCTCCAATTGTCTAATTAGAGGTTGGGGTCTAGTTGTCTCATAGTTCAAGTAATGTTAAACCATCTCTGGGACTGGTTGGGTGAATTCCAAGAAAAATTTAAGCTGCCACAGCTGATTTTGATACTTTCAGTATGGGACCTTTGGCTGATCTGGAATCGTACCAATAATCCAGTCTGATGGTAAAGGTATCCTTTTCTAAACTGAGAGGGACCAAACTGATTTTTATTTATGCCTCAACATATGTTATACATGAGGTGAAAAGTTATTCTAGGGGCTGTACACATGCTGGGAGCTCTGTCCCTAGGGAGGCTTTGCCTGGCAGCCAATCAGGGCAGAGAAAGCTTCCACGATCGGGCTGCAAGCGACCCCCCACTTGCTGGTGGGGCAGATGCTCACATGCCCAGGAAAAAATGTCCAGGAAATCGGGCTATGGGAGGAGCCTTAACACATGAAAGCAGTTAACTGCAACACAACCAGGGCCATTTTTCTTTGGGGTTCTTGGAGGGAGTGGGGACTCGCCCAGAGGGTCAGCTCCTCCCCACCTTGCCTTTTCTTCCCTGCGGTCCTGCTTCCCTGTCCGCACCTGTTCTGCCCTGCTTTGTCGCTTCCCTGAGGCAGCTCGTCACTACGACAACCTAGTGCTCCGCTGTTTCCCCAATGGAGCAGACGCTGCCTGCACCCAGCCCGCAGCCGTTGCTGCCACCATGTTTCCTGTGTTGCCCGCAGCACCCGTCCGCAGCAGCCACAGCTCGCAGCAGCCAGCCCGCAGCATTGTTCACTGATGCTGGAGACTGCCGCTGTTGCTTGGAAATCGCGCCCGGCCACTCACAAAACCTGCGCAGACTTATCGCTGCTCGCAGCACACAGACTCCACTTGCCAAGTTGATGCTAACAGGGTGCCCGAGGTACAGCAGTAACAATCTGTCCCTGTCTTCTGTTTCTTTCTCCGTGTCTCTTTCTCCCTGTCTGCTCTCTTTTCTATCCCCCTTCAGCAGCAACACTTCTTTATCAATGAACAGTTCTCAGATATAGTACTGCCATGTTTGCGCTTTATTTTTATCTGAGAAATCTATTAAAAAGAGTCCTCCCCAACTCCCCCTTTTACAACGGGATGGGACATAAACCCAAAGTAAAACTTGTATTTTGATCTTGAGTTGTAATGAGGGAGGCCATTACCTAGTCTGGACTTGACCTTTTGGCCTCTATATTTTCTACCAGAGGCTTTGCACCCAGCCTACAGCATTTAACCCTCACTGTTGTGCTAGAGGCTTTATATTTTAGCACAACACAAATCAGTTTCATAAAACTTAGTCTTTGTGCTCTAGAGCATCAGTCAGCAACCTATTTTAACCAAATAGGACTGCATGATAGATCATTGTTAAAATAAATACACAAACAAGAGCTAACTCTATACATCATGTATATTTTGGTGTTACAGAAAAATACTTTCATAGCGTTTCTAAAATAAATACCTATAAAATACAGTGATATTTAGGAAAGAGCTCTATTAATTTTTTGACTAATAGTGGCTGAGAAATAATTTTTTTCTTAAAACAAAGCCTTTTCCAGAAGTATTACTAATACAATTATGACACCTGATCTTCCAAAATGCAAATGGAGTGCTGTGATGCTCTTAACATATGTAATTACACAGAAAAATTAGTCTGCTTCTTTGGATTAGGAACGTGATCTTGAAATGAATCTCCTGGTAGCCTGGTTTTGCAGCACTTCAGTTCACATTGTGGAGTGGCCTTTCAGCATATCAGCTGGATTCCTTATGGATGAAACTAAGTAAGAAGGCATGTGCTCCAGTCACGATTGAGACTTGGTCTTTGGGACCCTGCTGAGACTAGTCCAAGAGTGGGATAATGCCTGGTCCTAAAATGCAACATAAAAACTGTGTTGTCAGGATGCCAGCTTCCCAACACCAGCGATTACATTGGTCAGATCTGTCTGCTAAGATAGATGTAGGCAAGGGCACCACTTCGTAGTAGACAGCAAGGGTTTGCTATGGTTTCTCAGTATGCTATGAGTCCTGTAACAAGGCAGTGTCTTTGAAGCAAATTGCATCCACAGGCAATTCTGTAGGCACATTTTACATCTGAAAGAGAGGCAAATTTTTTCTGAAATGCTGAGTTTAACAAATGGCAAACCTTTTGGTAATTGCACTGTGACCCTAAGTGTGGAAGGGTATTATATGTATAGCTCATGTCTTTAGTCCTTATTTAATTGTCAATGTCAGACTCAGATGTTTTATAGAAAATCTCCATCCTGTTTACTGCGTATCAGTTTTCCTTCAGAGCAGTGTTCGAATTATTTCACCATATCACTTTTTTCTTTTTGCTTAAAGCAGTTGTCAGTACGGTTTTTAGAGCGTTATCATCATCATCATCATCATCATCTCTTTTATATAAAAACAAATTGTGAGATTATTGTTTTAACTTTTATTTTGGGCACTCAGTTAGGAACGCTGAAGACCTGATTTTTCAAGGGGTTATGTAATAGCCATTCATAAATTCAAAGCGCAACTTTCAGAAGATTTAATATAACTTTGGAACTTTTCTACATACTAAATTCAGAAAGGCATTCTATTAGATACTCAGCCAATAAGGACCACAGTTAGTGACCACATGACATAAGTTTGATTTACACATTCTAGATTCTTTTCAGTTCCTTTGATAGAGGCTAACACAGAATACTATTTTTCAAAGAACCTCTAAAATTATATAGTGTTTTTCTCTTCATGCACTCCTTTACATCACTATATTAATAGTTTTGAAATTTCTACAGTCAAGTCTTCTTCATTTTATGACTCTGACTTGTGCCCAGCGTTGTTCCAGCCCTCAACAGACTATAAAAAAATCCCTGCTTATCCTAATATCGGCTTATTATAAATAGATGGGGAAATTCTTGACAATATGACAAACCGACAATGTGCAAACTTCATTTTGTTTTTCCTGTGAGGATTATAAAAAGCACATACAAGACATTTTTTGTTTACTTGCCTCAAACAGGACCACTCACAGCTACATAGGTTCCCTGGGGTAACCCAAAATGTTATTGTATTCCATATCCATCTGTACCCAAAAATTGTTACTGTCTCTTTCAGGTCCAAAGGTGCAGCCAGAAACAGAATCGTGAGGTCAGGGAGTGGTACCATGGGCTTTTGAAAGTTTCTCTGGCAGGCAGTTTGGTCTCTTCTGCTGCATGATTTTTGCCTCCTTGGCATCTTGGTTTTTGCCTTGGGCAGAGCTCTCTCTCTGTCCACTTGGTTTGGCTCTTGGTTTCTTGCTATAGAGCTGAGGCAGCACGGGTAGAGGCTTTTCCTTTTTGAGTTCTTGTTTCAGTTTTTCGGGTTTTTTTTCTTGTCTCAGAGAGGCTGTCTTGGGGCAAATTCTACAAGGGCCTGCCTGTTGCCACCATGGCAAGTGGAGCAGCTTTTGCCCCAGCCCAATCCGCTACAAAGTCGCCAGTGGCACCTGGCTGAGTCAAGAAGACTGTGGAATTGCCTCAGCCCAGCCACCCTGGCTTGGCTGCTCCTGTTACCTCCTGCTGCAAGAAAGGCAGAGTCCCTCCATGGGTTCTGGCCCTGACTGAGTTTCCAGCCACCATCTGAGTATGCCAGCTGCCTTTCTCAGCGAAGCTCTGCTGCCAGAGAGATAAGCAACGGAAGACTTGACACCACCTTTCCTTTTTTCCTTTTAACCCTATGCTCGGCTGCAGAGTGGCATCCTGGAGGAGGGTGTCCCTGGCATTTTTGGTCTCTCTTTGTTCTGGACAGTCCACAAGATTTAGCAGTTTTGTATCTGATGGTTGCTTGCTATTATTTCTTGCCTATTGCTGTTCTGCTTGTTAGCAAACTGTTATTTTTTCATTTTTATCTACTTGTATTCATTCGTTATTGGTGGAAAGGGAATGGTTGAGCCTGTAAAGGGAGGCAACTCATTCCAGAGCGTTCTCATTCAAATTGTGTCAAATCAAGACAGTAGAGAGTGTAGTTTTTAACAGGAGAAGGATGTGGTTTTCCCCTTGTAATTCTCAAAAATTACCCCATTGGGTAACTCAGTACATCATTCTGTGTTACTCTCGGAGTAAAGCGTAGTTACATAATAAAACTTAAACAAGCTAAAAGAATTGATTTTTTAATGAAGTTACAGACTTCATCAAATATTTCTCTTCAGTTACATTCCTCTTTAAATTATGAATTTAATTATTTATTGCTTAAGGTGACATAGGAAAATCCCTGTAATACAACATATGAATGAAAATATTAGTTGTATCCGACAGACCTTTTCCCCCTTTAAAAAATATTTGTCTATGCAGAGACATTTTCAGACCTTGAGTAGCTGCAGCTGTTCTTGATTCTCAGATGTCAACAGTCTATTTCCACTGATGTCTGGTTTCCACACCTGGTGAAGAAACCCTGTAGTCTTACAGTGCTATAGTTTTACATGACCTTTCATGCCATGATGTAATAATTGTTTAAACTGTTACTTGCTTGTTATAATCCTGAAGGTTCATGCCTGCATTCATGCCCTGATAACTAAGTCCACGTTTTTAGGTTTGCAAGGAAAACTCTCATTTAGACTGTGATGCTGTAAGGCAAAAAAGTTAGATTTGCTCAATGTGCACAGGGGCATTTGCCTCTAACTGAGACATTCTGACATGCTGATGCACTGACAAGTTGCCTAGAAGGCTTACCTGGAAAATACTTGCATCAAAACATACATTTACAAACATGGTTGGGAAATGTGACAGATTACAATGCACCAAAACCTTGTCTTATGAATTATTTGCCCATGAAAGCACTGAGTAGCTCCAACTACTTCAAGCACAGACTGAAAGTATGGCTAGATTAAATCTGTAATTTTCTGTAGAGATCTTAGAAATATTTACAAGAGACAATAGTAGAAGTAAGTATTTTTTCCTCTTCAGTGCTTGTCTGGTAATCATAGGCTAGAAAAAAAACATTTTCTACTTAGAAGATTCTCGTTTGTTTATTTCTTGAGGTTACACTTGAAAGTCACAGTTATGATATCGAAAAACATGCTTGGTAGCTATAGGGATGACAAAGCACTGAAATAGGTTACCTAGAGTAGATATTAAAATTTCATCAGGTAAAGATTTCAAGAACTGCTTAAGTAATCATGTCGCAAAAACTATGTTGGTAGCATGGTGTGTCATGAACTTTGGAGATATATTAGACAAACTCCTGAAGTCCCTTCTGTCCCTGTTTCCTATGATTTTTCAAGTTGATGTGTGGAACTCCCTGGGAAACAAAGGGACATTACGGTACTGTAAAATCAGACCAAAAAAAGAGGAAAGACTATGTTATGCTGAAGTCAGTGATGTTGTCGAGTTTGGCAAACAGTATGCTTTTCTTTTTTCAATTAAGACTTTATAATATATTGCTTCATTTGTGCTCATGTATTACTGCTTTTCACCAAGTGTCACTCATGGAAAGAATGTGGAACTGAAGTGAATAGATAAGAACTAACTATTGCAGGAGTAAATGATTCCTGAGTAATGTTTCCAAATGTACACTACTTAATGTTATTATAATGCCCCAAATAACATGTATGCATGGTTGGCCTTGAGCAAGAGCCTAATGGCATATACTGTGACAAAGCCATGGCCACCCTAGCATGTGCAAGTCATGGTGTCCTGGAGCTCTTGTCAGGGCACTAGAAGCTTGTTTTTCCCTCAAGCCTAGTATATAGACAACAAACATGGGATGAAATAACAAAAAGAATGAGTCTCTTTTTGAGAGACCTTTTGATCCACTCCCTAGCTTCATGTATATGGAAGAGATGAAAGATTGTTAAGCTTGGTGAGAAAAACCCAAAAAGCAACTCATGCTTAGGAAAATATCTGAGCCATTATCTTCATTTGCAAAAAATGATCCAGCTGACTGGTGGGAAGTCAAGTGGAATGTCTCCTATCTTTATTACCTCTGTAATGTTGGAGCAGGTAGGAAAACCCACCACATAATAACTCAGCAATTCTGTTTGGCAATCACAATTCTAATTGGCAATAGGTTCTCTCTGTGTCTTGTACATGATGTTATCTGAAATGACACAACTGCAGGAGCCATATTTTGCAACTTGCATTCTGCCCTGAATACGACCCAACAATCAAATTTGAAAGGCTTTTGTGAAAAAGCATTTTCAAGTTTCCTGGCATGCAGAAGAGAGACAGTAAAGCTGGTAAAATACTGTGAAAGGAAGTTCGGTAACACTGCTTTTACAGGTGCATTATTTTCATTATTCTTTATATTCCAGGGTGAAGCAGAGGGTTTTCCAAGACAAACAATGATGCAAAATCATACCAGGGAGAGCAAGGAAAAGCTAGATCCATATGCTATTTAGAAAATAATGAAACTATGTTTCATTTTGCATTATCTTTGTTCAGAGAAGAATAGAGGACCAATACTTCTCCCCCAGCTTCCAAAGTGTTTGATCCTGGACTTTCTTTCCTACCCAGGATGGAGATTAAACTGTTCTGACAGATTCATCACTGCGTTCAGTGCACACCAAGACTTTTGTAGGAGTATATGTCCTCAGCTCTTCATCTTGCTCTTAAGTTGGAGGCAATGTTTGAACCCATGACTTTTCCTGGAAACACAAACAGGTGTGCTTACAACCAACCTCCAAGATGGCAGCTGGCTGAACCTGGCAAATATGGATAATAATCAGGTTTCTGTGGATCTCTAGGACTCATGGAACCAGTCTTACAAAATGTAAATGGAGCAAACCTAAGGATCCTCCCAACCTTGCTCAGAGTTGATGTATTTTGCAGACATTCAGTATATCACTTTCTTTTACCATGCATCTGCTCTGAATGACAGGCTGCTGAGGAAAGAAAGCTTTTGCCGTTACCTGATGATCATGCAGCGAGTCAAATCATAGAAGCTGACATTGCTCGCAATTGTTTTCCCTTTGAAATCTAACTAACGTAAGTTAGTTAACAATGAATATTGTTTTCGTTCCTCCTTGATAAGCCTTAGTTATGAATAGATGTATGGGGTTTAGATAAATCCCTGCTTTTTGCCCAGGCCTCTGGCAGCAAGCAGTAGCTTTATAGAGATGGGCAGCACCCCAAAACCCACAAGTTCACAAGTTTTTTAATAATGACTGATTCGGTCTATTACAGAATGAATTATTTATTTAATAGACACAAAACTAACAGACATAAGACTTAAAACAGACTATTACTACACAGGAAAAAAGACAAAAGAAGCTATTAATAGCTAAATATACAGTGCATGATAGGGTACCATTTTTAATACAGCTTGCGAAGAAATAGTATAGATTAGGGTTCAATGTATCTTACCATCCAATTGTTGAAGTGGCACACATGAAAATCCTTTCCCTCAATTTCCGGAAAAGTTACTGTGAAGATGTGTCCAAGCTTCGGGGAGAAGTCATTTTGCACGTTCCCAGGGAGTGTGTAAGACACTTCTGCCTCCATGATAATCTGTAGTACTTTTGCAGTGTAAAGCAGGCCTTTTGGTCACCTATGTTTTTTTTTAATCTCTTCCCACATCTGCTCTCTATACCAAGGTGTTGATTCTTGGTTAGGCTTGCAGACCTTTTGGTGCCAGGAGATGGTCCCTGCTGGGCCTTTGGCCCAAGGGTTACCTCTCCTATCTGCACCAGCCACCTGTGGTGGGGAGAGGGGGGTATGCCCTGCCACAGCCATTTACTTCAATAGAGCAGCTCTTTTATTTCCTGTGTTGCCTTTCCTACCTAGGAACAAACAGGCCTGACATCAGCAGAGGGGTTTGGATAAAAAATCAAAGCAGGGATTCTTCAGAGATGCTTACTCAGGTGCAAGCATTCCTATTACTGCCTTGTAAAGTCTCCATTTGACATAATTTGACATCACCACTGCACAATGGCAGAGCTATGGGATTAGCAGGCCTAGATGGCAGCACCAAGTCTGGGGCAGCTAAACAGTGCAAGTGTTTTTGCATGAATAACTGTGGAGGTAAAATTAATAGGCATCCAGAGTATGTAACAGACCATATTTCTCTGAAAAGCTTTGAGGGTTAATACAAGCATTGCTGGTTTGGCACTGGATTGTCCCTGGAATAACATCCTTCCCTTTCCACCTAGTGTTTGCACTAAAACCCCAAACCTTGCTGTTTGCTCTATGCCTCCAGAAAGGCTTTACAAATTGCAGCGTAGAGTGAAAGTGACAAAGTAGCATGTTTTCTTTGTGAGAAGGTACCCTGAGTACACATCCTATCATCACTATTCAGCTTTCAAAACAGAGGTGACAATGGTGGTGGTAGATTGCCAGGGAAAGGCCTGGATGGTGTCATCATCATCTGTCCTGGCTCAGCAGGAGAAGAGCCAGCCAGACGTGACCCTGAGCAGATACCCTGGGTGACTGGTGCAACAGTGAGGTGACAGGGTTCTCCAGAGCTCCAAAGAGGCTCTAAAGTCAGGTGCAATGAGCAAGTCAATTCCTACTCAGAAATTTTTCCTCTCTTTAAAATCAAGTATCTTGTAATATATAGTAATTTTGTTTCATTTTATTGTATCTTGAACTTTTCTGAGTTGTAACTTAATTCCAGTCACTATATCAATATTGTCATCATATAGATAATATATATTGATAATGTATTGTAATCATATATTATCAATATTATTATATAATATTATTAATATTGCCAAATTAACTCCAGGTCAGTATGATTCCAAAGGTCAAAGCCTCATCTTTTTGATGTGAGCAATTCTACTGAGAAACTCAAATATAAATTAAATAAATATAAATAAGGGAAATGCTGACTCTGAGGAACTTTTATTCCAAAAGCATTGCACACCCTTACTTAAAGGGCAAAATAAGACTGACAGTTGCAGATTTGAGCATGTGTTCTAAGGACTCAAGAGAAAAAAATTTGGAATGCCAACCTGCTGTTGGATGTAAGCTGGGCTTCTACTTTGATTTGAAACAATGAAGTATACACAGCTTGAAGTTTGTTGCACCTACTCCCTTAACATGTCAGACCATCACAACAAAGTGTAACATAAGAGTTGATTTTTATGAAATATGTTCAGAATGTAAATTCAACTTGTCTTTTTTTTTTTTTTTTCATTGTTATCACTCTTGTAAATGCCATAGTAAACAGTGGAATCTGTGCCTGGTGGGTGGTGCAAATGGTAAATCATTTAAACACTTTCCTTTTCTTTCCACATCCTTGATTATTACATAGGATCCATGAAGCACAATTTCTGAAAGTCCTAGGCCCTGAGTTAATAGATATTCTTGTTCTGTTTGAGCCTTTCCATTAACATATGGAAATTAATTCAGTATCTAGAATTTAGAATCAGATGATCTCAGTAAATGTGTATTGATACGTTTAATAGTTCAGTAGAGGACGGGGTGGGGCAGGAAGAAGAGACAGAAACATAGCTATTTATATCCCTGTTGAGATGACTAAAGACAAAAATCTGCAAAAAAACCGCTTAAATTCAAATCCCAGGTCACATACTTAGCTGCTATGGGATAGCAAAATTAGTAACCTCTTCAGCACTGTCTAAAAGATATCATGGGACTGGTATGCCAGAAAACTTATATTAGTGAGAAATCTGAATATAGTTTAAGTACTCAATTTTAAAAACATAATGGCAGCCCTTTCAAAGAGGAGGGAAGTTATAATGGTATCCCTACATGCACATCTTCCTGCCTCTGCACTAGAGAAAGTACCAAGACTGTGATTACTATCATAGACCCTCCACATGCCGAAACTTTAAAAATACTCTAACAGTTCGGCTATCTCCACAGATATTTGCTTCTTGATATTTTTTTTCCTATTTAATGTTTTTTTCCGCTACATTGAGATGGGGCACAGCTGACATAATCTATCTTCCTCCTCAGTCCAACTTGTGTATAGAGCATTCTTTTTGCTGGAGCCAAAGTAACTTAAGAAGCTGTCAGTGCTGTTCACAGCAGACAGAAGCAGGAGAAAAAAAGGCTCTACTTCTGGGGTCTGTTAATTATTAAAGAGCTTGCTAGCAGGCTCAGCTCCTTCACTGACTGTTCCTATGAACCACTAGCAGAAGTAGTGTAGGTTAGTCTCTGCTGGAAGTATGTAGAAAATGACCACTTAAGAGAAAATAATAATTAATTGGCCCAGCTTCTGTCACATTTCACAGAAAATAAGGAGTGACACACTTTTAATGTCAAGGTTCCTATGCTTGGTTGAACTTGTCACATCTGATGAATTGAAGGTACCCAGGAAGCCCGGCAGTTTAATCTGTTTCAACACAGGGTCTATGTCAGTTTTGTGTTTTCAGAAGTTGTAAGGGGGAAAGCAAGGAGGGGAAGGCAGATGAACGAAAGGCAAAACACTTTAGACTTTGATGTTGTCTTAGGTTACAATGTAAGATGTAACCAAAAGTATATATTCTATCACAATCTCTTAAAAACAGGTGGGGCAGTGTTCTTTATCTCTTCCATGACACATCCCTGATAACTCCCCCCAGGGGATATCTTCTGTTAATGGGCTATCAAGCCTCACTGCATGACACATAAAATTACATCATCCCATTGTGAGATGCTCCGCCCAGGGGGAGGAACCAAGCCTTCCTACCTGGATATAATCTGGGGTTTGTAACACCACACTCAGCCCTTACCTACTGGATTCCCAGAGGACAAGAGCTACTACTGGACCTTCAGGTGAAGACCAGACCCTTCTACAAGATCACCGCTTCAACAGGACCACTTCATCTGGACTGCTACCACCACCCTGATTAACAAGGCGTCAGGTTGTTTCCTGACTCTGTCAGTGTTCTTGTACTATTGCACTTATTTTAAATTTTCCTATTAAATTATAATTCTGACTTGTGATCTCCCACTGGTTTGTTTTCAAACTAGTACAGATGTCAGACTCTGAAACTTTACTTTTCTTCTTTTCATAAGCTACATATTTAACCAGCTATTATTATCATTAAAATAAAACTAGTACATATACAACAGAATGGGTATTAAAACGTAAATCTATATTTGTATTGTGAAAGTGATGTAAGAGTCAAGTTAGGGACTTGGATCCCTTAAAATACATGTGTAGACTGCAATTTCCCTTCAAATAATGACACATCTGAGATTATTTTGTTCTATGAATGACCTCCTGTAAGAGTTAGTTCTGAAATGTGATAAAGATGATGTTTCATGAATTGGTAAATATTTGTTTCCATGTCAGGACTCTGTACTGAATCTTACCTCAAGAAAACGGGGACAAAACCGGCCTTTTAATGACTCAGCTACATCAGATACTTCATTTTTCTGTTAATGAAAAATGTTTTTTCTCCTTAATTAAATCAACATGTTAAAAAAATAACAAAAATTGCTTACAACAATCTGCATCTCATTCTGAGTGTGCTATTCCTGCAAACCAGTCTGAATTATAACACTTTCAAGTGCAATAATTTTTCTACCTGAAAACCTTTTTACCTATTCTCTTTCAAGAATATTTAATGGTTTTTTCATGCTGTTTTTGTCCTCTCCAAAATTTATAAATAGCTAGCAATTAATACAAACCATATGCTTGGAAGATGCATAATGTATCAATAAGACTTGCAAGCTTGAAATCAAATGTCTGTGTATTTCACAGCTGACTGCATAAAATAATTTTTCAACATGACTGGATGCTTGAAATAACCCATTTAATTTTGCAGAAAATTGTTTCGGAAATATAATCTACATCATCAGGGCAAGGGAAGAGAGAAATAGCAGGGCAGAGCTGTAGTCATTACTCCTATGAGAAGCAGCATGGACCTGCTATGATGTATTTATAAAACACCTTAAACAGAGGAGCTGTCTCGCAGAGACCCCAAAGAACCATGTTAATAAAACCACTAAGTAAGAAGGGTGTTTCTCATTTCAAAAATAAGAAATGACATGAAGGTTTAACTGAGTGGAACTCTGCCCCACAGCCTATTTACTGGAGGAAGGTAGCGTGTTATGATAAATGGTGTGAGATTATAAATTTTAAAGCCAAATTGCTTTTGCACAAAAGAGTGCTGATATCAGTGTACAGACACATCTGTGTCACTCTGGCTATTTTTCGAATAGCCCATTGCTAAAGAATCATACCTGTAGTGGTTTGATCACATCTATTTCACTTTGTGAGATAAGGATTAGAAGAAATGCAAAGCAGGCCTAAAACTTTAAAGAATATAAAGAAGTTTATTACTAACAGAGTTAAAAGTAACAAAAAATAGAAAGAAAGTTAAAGCACAACCCTCTTCTTTCCAGCACTCTCCAAGCAAAAACTCCTT
>VZTE01003931.1:19962-35417 GCA_013397775.1 Eulacestoma nigropectus
TCTAAAAGCTGCTTCACAACTACATGGCCTGGCATAGGCATTCTCTTTCATCTTCACAGGCTGCAACATGAATTCTCAAAGGCATGTATTTTCATCTCCCCATACTTTAAAATGATTTAAAGAGCTCAGTCCTCCGCAGCTGCTAGAAGGGGTTTTAAGATTGGCGCTGGAACGCACACACCCTTTTCTCCCGCCGCCATCTCAGCGTCGTCTCACGTGCCTTACTTTCTCTTTCTCCCTGACCGTGCAGCCTCCATGTTCTTCTCCCTCATGTCTTTCCTCACGGGCTGCACTGATGTTCAGTTCGGTGCGAGCTGTGCAGGCTGGAAAAGGAGGCTCCGCTGGTCCCGCTGGGTCTGCGCGGGCTGCATGAGGGGGAGAGACGACGCTCCCCTGGGCTCCATGAAGGGGGAGGGGAGGCCCCTCCGATTTTCTCCAGAAGCCGAGCCAGATGGATTCAGCTACTGAGCAGTCCATAGTTAGTTTAGCTGCTCGCGGCTCTGAGGGAAGGGAGAGGGGTGAGGGGTACAGGCAGGAGCCCAGGCCAGGTCTGGGCCGGGCCTGGAGGCCGCCTGTGGCTCGGAGGCCCCCCCTTCTTCCTCAGGAGACTGGGAACAAGAGAGGAACTTCCCACCTTTGCACGGGGTTTAAATATGCAAAAATTCACAAAAGCGCATTGGCTTAAAAGATTGTCAATCAACTCAGTTTCAACCCATGACAATACCTGATACTTGTATTTATTTTTATAGGTGAGTAATTTTCTGCTTTCTTCTACCATTTTCTCTCCACGATTTTCTTTGGTTTCTCAGATTGTTTGATTACTTTCAGGTCATACATTCACAGTAATTTAAAACAGAAATGTCTGTTATGCCCTCTGCACACTGCATTGCATTTCACGTAACACTTCCTTTTGACACCATGTCAAAGTGACCTTTGCTTCTCCATCATGGGGACTGAAGCGAAAGGGAGGTTTTGAAGCTATATATTGGGATTACCTGGTAACAAAATTTGTGATTCCTTTCTCTGTATTACTGTATTCCTCCCACCATCCCCAAGCCTGATCTACAAAATTTGCAGCTGGGGAGTATCTACACATGGTAATGTGAGTCAGTCAAAATGGTGTTTCTACCTTTGAATTAATACTAACTTATTGCCCTTACTGTGCTTACTCCTGGTGTATGCAGTGCTTACAGATATTCAGTTGTCCATGCCCAGTGCAGCATGCCTCTGCACTTCTGTGCCTTGTCTCACAACACTGAATTCTTTAAACAACTCTTGAAAGAGTTTGGAAACTCAGTGACATTATGTGACAACATGTCTGTCTTCATCCTCTCATATCTTCCCCCACACACACCCCTACCTTTAAAAATCTGTCTTTACTTTCTAATTTGGTGTGTGAACAGAAGAGTCTGTTTTCACATTAAAAGATACAATCCCTGATTATTCTGCTCCTGCCTGATCTGCCCGTATGAATGCTTTTGGATATGTGTGTGGCTATGGGAAGAGACCTGTGATCTGATAGCCAAGTTATGGGGCTAGCAGAGAAGCAGGGAAGCAGAACAAAGGTTAGAAAGCACCAGTCAACAAAAAAAGAGGTCTGCAGCAGGCTGTGGGTCAAGTCTCTAAAGCTGATGTTAAGATATCCCAAATTCATATTCCCTTTATGACAGGCTGCATAGGAAACATGTACTCCAGACATGATAAGAAATGCACCTTTTCTTGGCTCTTTTCCATGAATATCTCATGAACACGCAAATAACTACTGTCTCTCTGTGAAGCATGATGCTGGGGAAATGCAATTGGTATTACAAAGATCGAGTTATGTTCACAGGAACCAAGATGAGAGAAGGAGGGAAGGCAATTGGGGGAGAAATTCAGTTAATTTCAACTATGCATTTCCTGATGCATGTGTTTTTAATCCAAGTCAGCATTCTAACTCTTCCCATGTGATTTGAAAGTTCTGCCTTCACAGGTAGTCTGAGAGCAAAAGAATACAGGATTCTAAAGTAGGGATTTCATCTTACAAAAATGTATTAGCAATTTAATAAAATAATACTAGGGCTATATAGAAGAACTGTATCAGCTACAAAACAGCAGGATACTAGAAAACTGTCACATGGCTAAGACAGAACAAGAAAGGTACTTTTACATTATAGTCTGCCTCTAACAGGAGCATAGCTCATGCAGGTTGATGAACTCTTGTATGTAATAGTAATTCTCTTGCTTCCTCTCCTTTTTTTTTCTGTATAAGGAGAAAACTGTAAATGTGTCAAAGACAATGTCTCATTCACAAATGAATTATCTGAAACAGTGCTGGGGTACTCCTCATGCTAGATCTCAGCCAAGTCAATTCAGGCCCATTTTACCTGTGCCAGTAAAGACACGTACAACTCTTCTTATACACAGATACTGAATAATCTTTGAGTATTTTGCTTGAGGAATACAACAAGTAAAATATTTTCACAGCAAATTATTTTTATCACTACTCAAGTACAGTGCTAAAATATATTTTCTGTGTTTAAAAAAAAATCTGCATTACAGTAATCTTTTTACAATATGATTTTTCATAGATTTAGCTTACTTACCATATTTATGCTGACCTGCAATGGATGGTTGCATAGAACTCCTCATTTTAATTCCATAATTTCTTCAGTTAAAACACAAATGCAAAATTCATCTCTTTCCTGGCAGAAACACAATAGTTTAAATACAGTTATTCATCACAGTATAATGATTATAGATAAAATATTATAGTTATAACCCAGCAAGAGTTACATAACAGATTAACAGAGATCTGTATAAATGATGGAGCATGATAAGGATGTTTTCAGTCAGCCAATAGCATCTTGTATCTATTTAAATGGCACCTGTAACTTTTTTAGCAGTTACCTCTTTTTTTTTTTTTCTTTTAGCCTAGGCTAAAAGAGATGTATGGGCAGAGGCCCAAAAACAATTGAGACCATCTCCTTACCCCTAGTGAGGGCCTCTGCAGGCAGCCTTTCCAGAAACTTAAAGCTCATCATAAAAGACTCTTTATTTCACTAACCAGCCAATGCTTCTTTCCTCTGAAGTTCCCTGCAATTAATCTACAGCTGCATTCCATGGAACAGTAATTTTTTCTATTTACATATCAGAGGAGTCCAAAATAGGATGCTTCAAATCCCTGTCATATTTCCAGTGCACTGACCAGGTCAGTCCTCATGTAGACACAACCTTACTTAATAGGCTGTTTTCACACATATACCCATTGACTTATTGTGACTTTGTCCAGCACTACATGTCTTTTCTTTGTTCTTGAGACTGCTGGCTTCCAGAAGATGTCTGGCAACATCCTTTTTCAGTTTCAAAGCGATACTGTCTGGTGTTTTTGTGTTGAAGGGATGGAGTTAGTATACTTGCAGTTAGGCTCCTTCTATTTCCTTCTTCCTGCCTTTCCTGTACTCCTCACACAGGTCCTGGCTGTGACATACAGCAGAAAACACCTAGGGCAAATTGGAATGTTTAAGCATTTGATATTCTCCTCCTTTGAGTGTCCAGGGGCAGTACTTTCCTGTTTGAGATCCATGAGACTGCACAGTAGTGTCTGTGGGGTCTTGCTTCAAAAGATCTTAACCAGGGTTGCTCTCCTTCCAGCACATGGCTATGGCAAGGGCATGGGAGTTGTTCTTCTACTCAATAGTGCCCTATAGCATCAAAAAAATCCTCAAAGTGGACCACTGTCTTGGGTCATCTGCAAAATATCATCGCTGATTGTTGTGATAGTAGACAATTTAATTCTATGAATGAATGGAAATCCACTGATTACCCACAAAGCAAAATAGGCATAAATATGGAAGTTATGAAACAATAGCATGGCTTGCAAATTCCTTACATGGACATAAGCCTAGAGTCCTTAGGAGTGATGTCTTTTAATTTTCATTATGTTTTAGCATTAAAACTCCATAGAGAGGAATAGGATAATTAATCAAAAGCCTAGATAAATGAACAAAGAACATCTACCAGATCTAACTGTGCTAGCAAAAGATGTTGCATGTAATAGCAATCTCTCAATTATTTTTCGCAAGAACTACCGGCAAAGCTTTCACAGTGAGAGCCCTAGTTACTCGCCAAGACCCTATCTGTGAATATTTACTATTTCAGCTGTTCCAGCTAATGCAGGCCTGCTTGTGTATTTGAGTTCTTTTTATTTAATAAATTGGCTGACCAAAAGGGTGGTATTCTGTTGTAGGTATGTGATATCAGCTGTGATGCTGAGCAGGGAGCCATAGCTTCCTCCACCAGTAAGAGCAATGTGCAAGTTATTCTACTAATTGACAGCCTGGGTTAATGGATGATGCACAGAGAAGCAAAGAGGATTTGGATGAAGAGGTGTCCTCTCCACAGCTGAAGTGTTATCTTGGAGCACAGCAGCAACTGAATTCCTGCTGTGCTTGTGCTACAGCCTGGGAGCATGGCATCCAGGAGTGCAACAAGGGAGGGAAAGCCTCTACACACATGCCATGCTTAATGAATTGGTGTTTGCCTTCAGAGAAAGTAGGCATGGGAAAGAATTAAAAGCAGTGTCTGCTTTTCTGTTCACCTATGATTGAAGTTAAACTATAGAACTAGAAAATTAATTACTGTAGGTATTTAATTAGAATTTTCTTTTTTATCTCAGTAATTTTAACAAGCAATGGCAAAAATGGTATCAGAAATATTTAATCTGGTACCAAAACTATCTTAAATCACTTAATGTATTTCACAGCATAAAGCCTGCATAGATTTTATCATAAAATCACACAATAGCAGCATAGCCTATTCATATTGTCATAATGATATCCTAACAATCCATTGCATAAAGCCAATCGTAATATTTTAACAGAAAGGATCTAATAAAAAATTTTGCCACTTTCCAGGAGAGGCAGGAAAGCATACTAGCCATTTCTATATTAGTTTCAACTGCTCCAGATTTGGTTATGGTATATAAATGCTACTATAGCTCTATTATCCTGATGTGTTAATTTTTTTTCTTAATATTAGCAATTGGTACACTAATTATTAGTACTCTAATAATACTAGTAAGTATGCTAATTGGCTGATTCTACATTCAGAGGTATTTTGAGTATTTACATATAGAGATATTTTGTCCAAAAGATGGAGCTAATGACACTCCGAGGTCTTAGCTTTGTTTGACCAACAGAAAATATTGACTCCAACACATTTTCGTTTTGGAGTGTATTTGATTCTAAATCTGTCTCAACTTTAAGGGGTTGCTAGACACTCAAACTTGCGCAGAAAAATGAGGTCAAAAATACCTGTGTGCTTTTGGAGTCTTATTATACCCTTTCTGTTTTGACTACTTTCTGTGTTTATGTTCCAGCTTGTGGTTTGTCTTGTGATTCCATGTCTGACTGGAAATTAATTAAACCTATGCTTTTGACTTCTTATTAATCAAGGGGTTCAACTTCCACATCTATTTCCCCCACTGCCTTTCCAGTTGATGATCAGATTCCCATGGGGACATAGGATATCTGAAGAGAAGCAGCTCCATAACTAGCTGTTCCTCCTAGGGTAGCATTTTCTGAACCAGCAGCAAATGACAATTTCAAGCAGGAAAAATGTTGCTGCAGGCTATTTTTCTCTCTTCCACATAGGCAACTGCTTCTTTTCCCAGATGAGCAGAAAAAACCCCTCTCTTTTAATAATCTCTTTTATTTTGCCTTGTGGAAGTAAGGAAGCAGAGGTAAGTACACTAGCAATGACCTCCAAGAAGATTCAAATGATGTATCAGCAGAATCTCACACTAGTCTTCTTTGCTTTTGCAAAGCTGCTGCTGGCTGCTGGTTGTAAATATTAGCAAGCAATATGTAATATGTTTTGTTTGTGATGCTCAGGAATAAACCTGAATTTTTCTATCCCATTCTAATTCATAACACATATTTTATACCATTTTAATTAAGGTTCTGATTTTGTTCCAAAGTTTAGACTGACAACACAGTATTACTGAGCAGATGCACTGATCCCACACATTCCAGCAAGATACCTCCCTTCTTTGCAGTAACACCAAGTAACAGAAGTTTTGCTATGAGATAATACAAAAAGACCTCCTGCATAATACATGCAGATAAATAAACCTGAGAATGCTAAACATACTTGAGATTATACTGTACAGCAAGCTGTCAAGTTCAACAAAATAAATGCTGACTAAATGTGTATTTAATAAATTGTCCTCATTCCTGGTACACGTACATTAGAGTTAGCTTCAAGGAGGCGCATATGTCAAAACTAGTCTTCAGACTACGTCCTTCTAGTGTTAGATGCTTCTACCATCTATTTCTCACTTGGTGCTCTTGAAGGGAAGGTGATTCTGCAGGCTATCATGACTCAGTCCCTCTTCTGGAAGCCATTTCAACTTCCAAAGAGTGCTATTAACAGCTTCTTGAAGGAGTCTACTGGTTTTTGAACACAGATACAAGGGAAAGACTTGCATTTTAGTCTTAATCAGTTCTTTATTAGCATAAAAATCTGCAATATACAACAAGCAGGGACTGGATCCCAGGCCCATCCTATTCAAGTAATGTAGAATTATTTACAAAAAATTGACAGTTACCTTTCACTGAAACCTAACAGGGTTTTAATTTGATTTCAATAAAAAGTCTGAGCGCTTTCTGAAGTCCCATCCAAAAATTACATCTGGATGTAGTCCAGTAACATGTGATACATTGTTGCTTAAAATTTATTTACTGCTATATATATTTGCCTACTTCTTAATACAAGTATGCAGAGATTATTCGAAGAACTATGACCACAAACCTCTATCTGTGGCTATTGCAGAGGATTTTCTAAAATCAAGTATCAAAATGATAAAAAAATCTGGAAGGATGAATAAGCTGGAAAATTTGGGATTCGTTCTTTTAAATTTATCTTACTTTTAAGGCAGAATAAATTGGAATTTGCCACTGCTTTTCAAGTTACAATAGGAGATAAGATATGTATCAATATGAAAAGCTGTTAGGAACTTATGTATATATAACAAGGGATATTTCATCTACTAGAGAATGTGCATTAAATGTACTGCATGTTCACATTTTGTACATGTGAAATTCCAAACTTCATTCAGGATTGATAATAGATGACAGCATAAATACAGTGAATACTGGAACAGGGTTCCTGGAGAGGTAGGCAATGCCCCATGCCTATCATGCCTTTGTACAATGCTCTTAATAACATCCTTTAACCTTTGGTCAGTCCTGAAGTGGTCAGGCAGTTGGACTTGATGGTCATTGTAGATCCACACAACTATTCTCTTTTCTGTTCTATTCTATTCTATTCTATTCTATTCTATGTAGGCTGATTCATCTTTCACTTTGCAGTCTAGCAAAGAAAAGCCACACAGCTACAGAAAGCTGCAGCAGGAATACAGGCCAAGCAGGTCCTGTTTCCTGAACAGTAAGAAACTGAAGAATGAAGATAGCCACCACTCATACACCGAACAAGAAGGAGGTTTTCTGCAATCTAAATTCAAAGGACCTGATCATGAGCTTCATATATTTGATGGCAGCAAAACATGAAGGGTAGAGTCTGAGAGACGTGTTAATGAGGTTTTCATCCATTAAGTAGCCTGCTGGAAGGCTCCAAGCAGTCACCACCAGCAGATCCAGCCTCCGCTGTTTGGCAGGGCAATGGACAGGCTGTGTGGGTAGGCTCTGAACATGAAGCTGCTTGTGTCAGTTCAATGCCTTTCACAATGGATGTCTGTCTCCTAGGAAAGAAAATATCCACATAATCTGATCTGATCTACCATTCTGTAATTTTCATGGGAAAAAGTGCCAAATCAGTCCAGACATTTTAAAAGCTACAAGAGATGAAACACTAATTGGTTGGTCAATGCAATACAATTCATTGCACTGCTGTCTGTGGGGATATGCCTCACTCTTCAGGAGTGTGAAAGAAAATTGCTGAGGTTTTTAAAAAACTCAACAAGTATTAACTGAAGGGGAAGGTTGTTGCTGATAATGCTGATATGGGTAAGGAGCTCGCTGGCCAGCTGACTAAAAGGCAACTGTGACTGTTTAAGAGACCCTGTGTGCCTAAAGATAGCTGCTGCAACAGACTTTGCTTTTTTCTTTTTACACACCCACTTGAAAATACCCGAGAATGTCAATGCGATGAAATTTATGACAACGTTATTCAGGTGCAAAGGAACTTAATTTTTTCTTTTTTTTTTTAGTTGATAAAAGTACCTATGAAAAGCAATTATACAATAGTCTAGCGCACCTTTGGTAATTAGTTTGCAAAGCTGGTGTAATGTGTCCAGAAACCTGTCGGACTATGGTAAAACACAAAATCACAGCATTTTGATGCAAGCGGACTCTGATAAGACAGGCCCTTGCACATGTCCGAATGTAATCTCAAGTAACAGCTGGCAGAGTGAGACTAGAGACAGATTGTTTTGCCATGAGTGCCCCCTGTCCAGAGAGCTTTGAGGAAAAAGACAGTAATTAAAGAGCAAGGATTTCAAATGACCAAAAATTTATAAGTGTGTTTTGGGTTACACTTGAAAACAAACCAGTAGCTAGTGCATTTTCAGATCATGCTTTCCTCTTTGCGAAGGGCCCCACAAGGAAATGCATTCTGAAGTAGCACATCCTGAAATACCTCCCTACAGCTGGACTAATTGAGTTGTCATACTCTAGGGGAAAACATGCGATCTCATAAATTGAGTCCTACAATATAAAAAGAATGTTAAGGTACTTTAATGCATTCTGAGAAGGGCAATGAACCTAATGAAGGAGCTGGAAGAACTGTCCTCTGAGGAGCAGGTGAGGGCACTGGTTTTGTCTGATTTGAAGAGGAGGCTGACAGGTGACCGCAGAAAATCATAGAATGGTTTGGGTTGGAAGCGTTCATCTAGCTCTTGAAGTTCATCTAGTTTCAACACGCCTGCTATGGGCAGGGATATCACTCACTAGTCCAGGTTGCTCAACACTCTATCCAACCTGGCCTTGAACACTTTCAGGGATGGGGCATCCACAACTTCTCTGGGCAATCTGTCCCAGTGCTTCATCACCTTTTGAGTAAAGAATTTCTCCCTAGCATCTAATCTAAATCTCTCATCTTTTACTTTAAAAGTGTTTTCCCTTGTTCCATCACTATGTGCCTATATAAAAAGTCATTCTCCCATTTTTTTTTTTAACAGCTCCCTCTAAGTACTGGAAGGCCACAATGTGGTCTATTCAGAGCCTTCTTCATGCTGAATAACCCCAGTTCTCTCAGTCTGTCTTCATAGGAATAGGTCAAGGTTCTCTCTCTCTTCTCAATTTATGTTATAAAAATATTTGGAAAAACTGTAGTCTCATGATTTGTAACCCAGTTTTCCTCTGGTGTTAACTGGTGTTCTGGAGCCATACAGTCCAATATAGCACTTTCACAATACCCACAAGATCTCAACCTGCCCCTTGCTAACATTTTTTAATCACATAGTAAAATAAACATACACATGCAATACATATCCTATACTCTCTTCTGTGATTGTCCCCTTAATGATAACACAGGAAAGCAGCTTCAGTCATTTTTTAAGGGATTGCTTTTAATTTTTCTTTTCTGTGTTGCCTAGCATTAATTTAGAGAATGATTCCACAGTGTTTCACTAATCCATCAGATTCAAATGCTCAAGGAACCACAAGAGCAGAGAGTAGGACTCCGAGTTTTATTATTAAGGCTGCTTGAGACACAGCTCCTGTGAGGTGGGGTAACAAAAATATCCTAAGAAGAACTTGGTAAATGTATGTGTACCTGTCTCTGGCCCTTTTATAAATGGTAGAGAAGTACATGCGATGGCATGCACAAGTTTAAGATACAAAGTTCTCTATGAACTGGAAAACTCTGAGCTCCTTCTTTCACAGGACTAATATACTGTTTGTGAAAAACGAGGTTCACTCTCCTGTGAAAATTTAAAGGTTTAATAAAGGACAATAGGGGACAAAGACAATAAAGGAAAATTAACAGCGCCGGGTGCTTGGCACTCAGCCAAGAGCACACCTGCTATGGCAGAGATACCCTTTACATACCTTTTCTATTGCATCAGCCTAATGCATATTCATAATCAATTATGCATATTCAAACTTTTCTCCAAATTAGTTTACATGTTCCAGGAACTGCTTAGCATGGCTCCTCCTCGGATCTGCCTTTTTAGAGCATGTGTATTTCTTAGCTGTGGTTTTAGTCAGTTTTTATTATCACCTCCAGCTTGGGCTTTTGGTCCATAGTTTTTGCAGATGGTGGTTGCTGATAGTTGGCATGTCAGTAGCAGGGGTCTTCGTCATACGTTCATTGGATGTTATCCAACCAAGCAGACAGTTCAATTACCACAAGCATAACTATGTCAGCTATTTCACTACTATGTCTAAGTTTAGTTAATAACAGAAATAAAGGTATTAATTATTGTTACAAAACTATGCCTTTATAACAAAGCTACTTTAACATTATACATATAACATCCATTTTAATATTTGAGGAAAGCCAATATTATAATATGCCTTCATCACACTGGTGCTGCTTTAAAATAAAACGGAAACATACTTAGTTTACTAGTTCATTTGTGAGCAAAATACAGAAATTATTGCTTGTTTTTTACAAGCGATGTCCCTATCTCTTCTTAATCTTGAACTGCACATTCAAGTGGTCCTTTTTGGGGGGAAATCTGAAAGGTAGGGAAAGGAAGAAGTTTTGCTGCAGCCACAGTAGACTATTTTGAGAAGAGATTTGAATGTGTTTACTCTCCTTATGAGAAGGGATTTTGGTGTGGTGTTTATGCTGCTCCTGTCTATTCATGACTCACTTCTGTGTTCCACATATCCTTGAAACCCAGCACAGCATAGACTTTGATATGAATACCAAATTTTTATGGTAGCTTGTGTCTTGGGGTGATTCATGATGATAGTCTATTGCCTGATCCTCTGCTTTATGCCCAAAAATGGTTGCTGTCATTCATGAAAAATCAAGTGATTGGCTTTTGCATAATTCTTGGCCCAAGACCAGAATTAAAAGTTGTTGAAGTTAATTAAGTTAATTGTTAAGTGTTAAAAGTTTCCCCAGTTAAGAGTGTCATTCCCTGTTAGACCCCAATGTTTTTGTGTACCTCCCAGTTTAAAATGACCTTACATTGTTTGGTACAACTATTTAATCTTTGTCCAAGTTCAAATCTCCACAGACCCAGAAGACCCTTACAGGTGGCTCCTGAGCTAAAATTAGAACCTGGCCATTACCCTGCAACTAAGCTCCATGACAACCATGAATTTTAATAAGGACTTTTTCCCGCCATTAGACCCAGTGACATCAGCAAAGACAGTACCCTGGACAACAGCGAGTCATTGGTGGATGAACCCTTACCTCATTCCAGACTTGACCAATTGCCTTGGACCATGGGGGCTGGACAGTGGGCGCTCAGGGGAGGAGCCGAAGGGCTATAAAAGGCGGTGCACATGCCGAAGAGCTGTTCTCCTGCTCTGGACTAGCCACAAGGGAGAGTCCGGTGCTGCGGGTTTTTTTTAGCCGATATCTCTGCTAAGAGACTGGTTAACGGATTTTTGCTCTAGAATAGCTAGAGCAAGCCCAGCGCTGTGGCTCCCTGCCCTGGGTTGACAGCCCTACCGGCTTTAAGGGTCTCCAATCCCCACGTTCCCGGTTTTGATTTTTTTAATGCAATTAATTTTTAAATCAATTTTCCTTTAATAAATTACTCTTAATTTTTTTAATATAACTAAGAGTTGCTCCTTATTTATAACAGTTGCTATATCTTTAAGGTGGGTCTGAGGGAGGGGGAAACCTTGGGCTTTTTGCTGGGCTTTCTCAAAGCCTCCCTCCCCAGGCATCTGGGGATGCTTTGTGGTCTGGGTTGTTGCTTGGCTAGCTTGGTTTTTGTTAGCCCAAGCAAGAAGTTTTTTCGCTTCCTGGGCCTTGGAGAAGCTGCAGCAGCAATCCTTTGGCAGCTTTTTGAGGTGAACTGGACAGTTTGTTTAGTCCGAGACCAGAGAGAATGGGATGTGCAGGAGAGGGGCTGGTCAGTCAGGATGGGCGGGAGAGAGGGGCCTCTCCATTTCAGCCCCACGCCTCAGGAAAGCCAAGCCGGAGTGAGAAAGCACACCAAGGCCAGCTGCTTCATCTGCCATGGAGAGTGGATCAATGCTGGAGAGTTGCCAGGTATTCATCAGTTTGCTCGAGCTGCTGCATGAATCTCCTTGGTTTTTTTTTTCCCCTGAGAGAGAACTTGGCGCCATCTTCTATCATGTTGTGTAAGCTGGGTTTTTTTTTCTCTGGCATTATGGGTGTGTGTGTGAGGGGGAAAAAGGTCTGACAGTTTAATATCTAGCATTTATTTACCTTTTCCCCATTCCTTGTGGGCATTCTGTTTGTCAGTAAATGGCAGGGGTTTTTTCACTTTCATCCACTAGTATTCATTTCCTATTGGCAGAAAGGGATTCTTAGAACCCTTTTTAGAGGAGATGACTCATTCCAGAGTGTTTTCTCCTAATCTTGTCTCTAAACTAAGACAAAATTTGGCACTCAAGGGGCAAGAAAAAGTGAAAAAAAAACCCCATAAACATTCTGGTTTGAAACACTTTGTACTGGGTTCAGCACTCAGTGGTCATCTGTCGCTGTTGTACCCAGGACAGTGAGAAACGACACGACCAAGATCTGGAGAAAATGGCTTATTTAATTAATTATAAATCGGTTTATATAACTTGGTTCGCAAGAGGAGCATAGGACTATTGGTCCCTTGGTCAACCACCTCCTAGAATGATTGGTGGAGGCTATACAACATCCATTTCAAAATATTTACCTCAGTGTACCATAACAACACTAACTGAACAACAGCAGGTGCATAGATAGAGAATTAGTTTACAAAAACCCATAGCAGTGTTTTGCATAGTTTTCGTGAGAGACACAGAGTTCTCACAGAATGCTGCAGAAAGCTGAAAAATCCCTCTACTAAAGCTTTTCAGTGTCCACAATTCCCCCTTTTTGTTTAAGACCAAAATGGTAGCGTTCGCAATCCCCTGTGGGATCCCTTGCAGCAAGGAGAGCAAACACTGCATAAAGGGGTCTGTTTGGTAGTGGCCAGTTACCAAACGGAATTTAAATCAGACACTGATTTAAAGTAGGCAGAGAGATCCTTCAGCAGTACTATGGGAAATACATCTAGCAAACCCAATTCTACATCAGCTATTACAATTCTAAATCAGCTATTAATTCTAAATAGTCTTAAGGGCTGTAACATTCTTACTCCATAACAAAAGAAACTTAAAATTCAGTCTCTACTTGTGGAAGGACCATCCGACTGATGGTCGATACCCTGGTCATCATTGGAAGGATCATTCGGTTGATGGTCTGCATTCCGTTCAGCATTTGGAGGTTGCCTGTCTTGCTTCTGATGTCGTAGATCAGAGCAAATGCATCTTGCAGGTAGCCATTGTACCCCAGTATCTGTGGAAACGCAAGCATACCCACGACCCCAAGCAATAAGCTCACACGGGCCTTCCCACTTGTTAGTGAGCAGGTTCCGTACCCAGACTTTCGCTTGGGGCAGGTGCGTCTCGCCTGAGGACTGCAATGAAAGAAAATCATTCAATCATTCAACAGGATTCTCTGAATTTGGTGGCACTGTGAGATGATTAATTGTGTACAACACTTTTTCTAGTCGGCTCTGTGGGGTTTCCCCATGCATTCCCCCTTTTTGTTTCTCCAGAACACGCTTCAGAGCGCTGTGAGCGTGTTCAACAATGTCTTGGCCAGTAGGAGAATGCAGAATACCCAAAGTATGATTCACACCCCATAGTTGCAAAAACTGTCACGTCTTCTGTGAAACGTAGGGAGGGCCATTATCAGTTTTCACAGAAGAAGGCACGCCCAGGATCGTGAAAGCCAATCTCCAGTGGGCGATGACTGCAGGAAACACAGGAAAAGGTAAAAGGATTTTAGGGCCTGAGAAATAAAAGTAGGTTTCAGAATTACAGGGAAAGAGTTTAGAGATTAGCTTTGCCTGCAGGAACTTTAAGAAGATACAAGTATATAGCAAGCAAAGGCACTGAAACAATGGTCCAAGTTTCTAGGTTTGGCTGAGACAGCTTTTAGAGTTGCAAAAATTATGCTTAGTAAGATAGATAAAGTTAGGCTAAATAATGGAATACTGTGCAAGGCATAAAACAAGCAGGTATTGTTTATAACAAGCATATGTGCAATATTAGAGATTGGTTAAGAGAACTGTCTATAGTTTTTAGAAGGATGCCATTGGCTGAGACACTTTTAAGAATGCTCTGTAGTCAGGAAGTTCTTTGGAATACTGCGACGGCGCGAGCTTGTAACATCTGTGTCTCAACCCTGTACATGAGACTGATGCGAAACTAATAAAAGGCTCATGGAGCGTCGGTCCCAGGTCCCCATCCTGTTTGTCTAAACGCCAGCAAAGCAGTGCCCCGTGTGAGGAAAAGGATACATTCTAGGATCCTCGTGTGGTCTGCACTGTCCAGACACTGGATTATCTTGCCAGAGCCCTATACCAGGAAAACTGCCGTTGGAAGGTAACGGACTTCTCTCTTGAAACGAAAGAGCCTCTGCCCTGCCTTTCTGCACGAGTGAGGTGAGATACGGGGATCTATGGGGAAGGTGATGATGGGACAACTGTTGTCCAAAAACAAATGGGATGTTTATTATCAAATTGTGACACTTTTAGAAAAGAAATCTTTCACCAACGACCAGAAAAAAGAACTAACAGACTTATTAACGTGAGTTGATACAAACTTTCCTTCTGTAGACCCAAAAATCTGCTCTAAGCTATAAATTCTGGGACATGGTGAACTGGAAATTATATAATGCTGTCTCTCTGCAAGGTAGTAAGACTGCAGCCGAGTTATTGCCAATGTGTAGAATACTGATGGAACTCTTTAAAACTGCCGAGTTCCTCGTGTTATAGGTTACGCTCCAATAAATTGCCTGAGCTCCAAGTCAATTAACAATTTAGTTTATTAAGCAAGCGACAACAAGTAAAATCAGCGCTGGGCGGCCGGGGAGTCTCCGCTCTACCAACGGCGCGCGCCCACACCTCAAAAGTCTCTGGTTATATACTCTTCTTCTTCCGGGATACCTGTCCTTCCTGATGTACTCTGCACCTGCGCGGCCGGTTGCTAGGGGGTCGTTTTCTGCTTTCTGGTAGTCGTGAGGCTGGAGGCTCAAAGTCTTCCTCTTTGTCCCTTGGACGACTTTTCCTTTTATGGTTGTAGACACTTCCCGGCTCATATGTTGATTTCAAAATGCTGAGCTAACAACTATCTCGACTTGTATATCTTGTAAATAAACATCTTCCTATCTTTGGGTTAGTTGCTGAACAAAGCCCTGTAAAGTGAACACCCTCTCTCCTATCTTTGAGTTAATGAACAAAGCACAGTTTATCACATCCTTTATCTTTTCTCCTGCTCCCC
>VZTE01003932.1:0-12759 GCA_013397775.1 Eulacestoma nigropectus
TTTGAGGAGCATCAAACAGAAGACGAATGAAGTGTTTTATTTGCATTTATAGGTTTTGGGTTGTTTTTTTTTTTTACCAAAATCACATTGTTGCTTTCATTTCCTGCAGCTGCAATTTGGGGAGCATCCCCAGTGTGGCTGGAGCTGCTGCAGCCCCGATGTTGCAGGTGGGTGTTGCTGATCCTCAGCTCATTTTAAAAAAGCAGAATTCTTGTTGAACCATTGGAGAAATAACCAATAGAAAGAAGTGGGACAGGAGACTGCTGATAATCCCAACCTTTTCTATTTCCCTGTGATCACTTGTTCCCTATCCGTGTTTTTAATGGATGGGCTCATCCTATAGCCATCAGATCCCTCATAATTTATCTGAATTTACAATTTCCCAGCTCTGGGAGAGCTGCTACTTTTCATATTCTTGCCTTTGTGCTTTTTCTTTTCAGCATCTTCTTCTTTTCAGGGCATGCACTGCTCTGTGCTTTCCAGGAAGTGCAGCTCTATTTCAATTTTGTCCTAAATATCCTGTGCCTTGGTTGGTTAAAAGTGCCAGAGCACTTTGGAATCTTCAAATTGGCTCTTAAATTGCACAGAAAAAAATAGGAAAATCTCTCTCTGTGGCCTTCTCCTGCAGGGCAGCATCAAACCTGACAAGGCTCTTTGCTCCTGGAGCACGGGGAGCAAATTTAAAGGAAGATCTAAAGCACTTTAAAAAAAGCCATAAGCAATAAAAATGCCTTTCTCAAGCTGCATGAAAACAATCCTTTTTTTTTTTTTTCCAAGGGTAGTAATTTATTTATTAGGAAGGGTTCAGAAAGGAGTTCTTTCTCATATGTAATAATTGGTCCTGAAAACAAGACCACGCTGGTTTAGCTCAATTAGAAAAATTCATTATTTAGGCCAGAATTTTAAATTATTTCCTCACCTGGCAACATCCTGCAGTCCTCCCATCCTAAATGTCCCATCCTGAGGGGTGAGCTGCAGCCCAGCAGTTTGGAGTCACCCAGGGAGTGGCCTCGAGGTTTATTTTAGTTCAGTTTTCTTCATTTTGCTTCCATTCCATCAGTTTGATGATGTGCCCGTGCTGAGCTTCACATTTGTCTGTGCCTCGTGGGCTCCTTACTCCACTTGCTCCGGGAATCAGGGACCTGTTGGGCAGCACCTGCCTCAGCTCAGAGACAAAGTTGCCCTCAGAACTTCAAATACCTTTTCCTGGCAGCTCTGCCCTTGTCACATCTGAAGCTGCACCCCCGAGGTGAGTTTCTTCCTCAGCCCCCAGTCAGGAGGGACAAGATTTCTCTCTGCAAATCAAACTCAGCAGTTGCATACACAGTGTTGGTGCCAGTGTTTTACACCCTTGGAAATCCAAGTTTTTCATGCCAGTTTTGCTCTCCCAGACAGAATCTCCGAATCTTTAAGGCTGGAAAAGCCCTCAAAGACTGAGTCCAGCCCTTAACACCCTAAACCAAATCCTGAAGTACTTAGGAACTACTTTAATTTTACTTTTGCTGTTGTTTTCACTGTCACAGCCCTGGGAGGTGCTGCTCCTGACAGGACCTGCTCTGGTACTGCAAAAAAACCCAATTTTCTCAGTTTTCTTCTGAAAAGCAGTGGCTGGAAGAGCTCTGGCGGAGGCAGGGAAAGGGCATTTTAATGATTACATTTCATTACCTCACTGATGTCACCTCCAATCCTCACTCTTCACCACCCTGAAACTAATGGGAGCCATTAAAGGAGCTTCAGTGGGCCCAGGGTTGTACCAAATGCATCAAAAAATCACAGAATAGTTAAGGTTGGAAAAGTTTCTAAAATTATTGAGTCCAACCATTCCCCGGCACTGGCAAGGCCACCACTGACCCCTGTCCCCAAGTGCCACCTCCAGAGGGCTTTTGAACAGAGCTGGGCCAAAGGCCTGCAGCTCACTGCAGAGGGAAAGCAGAATGAAAAAGAAATAAAATTGGAATTTTAAGTGTCCAAGGCCAGGTTGGACGGGGCTTGGAGCAACCTGAGATAGTGGAAGTGTTCCTGCCTGCGGCAGGGGGTGGAATGGGATGAGCTTTAGGGTCCCTTCAAACCCAAACCATTCCGTGAGTCTGTGATTCTATGATTTTCCAAGCCAGACCCGTTCCTAGTGGTTTTCTACCTTAGGGGGAAAAAAAAAAAAAAAAAAAATAGGGAGCTTTGGGAAAGCATTTTCCAGTTGGGAAAAATATTAGTGAGAGTTGTAAAGCTTCAGCAGGAAAAGGTGAGCTGTCCTGGAGGGGACTGTCATCGTTCCAGGGAGGGCAGGAGAGGTGGGGGGCCCATCCCAGGAATGTCAGGAGAGGAAGCCCGAGCAGAAATCCATTTATAAAAACAACCCACGGTGCAATTTTGACTGACTGGGCTTTTTCTTGTTCTCTGGACGAAGAAGATTCATGTCTTCAGCGAGATTTAGTTCCTGTCCCGCCTCCACTGACAGCATCCCCTGGCATTTCCCTCAGTGCTGCTGAGAAGTGTCCCTCAGGAAGGGGATCCTGTCACACAGACTTGAGCTGCTCCGGGTTTGTGGGGACCCCTGGTGAAACCTGTCAGCAAAAGGAGCATTATCTGCTCTTGTCTGGGGTTAAACACATCCCAGCTGCACAATAATCGTCACCGTGATCCATGGCCACGCAGGGCCTCGTGCCTGGGGACACCTGGTTCCTGACAGGCTCCCTCAGGGCCCCGTGCTGCCAGGAGTGGCCTGGGATCTCCTCCAAAAACCTGGATCCAGCCAGGGACACCATTCCTTATTGGTCCTGACTGGGATTAGCTGCAGCACAAACCAGGCATTAGCTTTGCCTCAGAGTTTCTTCATCCATCATTTCTGCCCTCGCTGCTCTCCTCACCTCCAAATGCAACCCTGGAAGAGTGGGAATGCTGCCTTGCAGCCTCTGCCTGCTCGTTCCCTCTCTTCTCCCGTGTTTTTTGTGTGGAGTAAAGACCCGTCAGCACTTCCAGACAAATTCCTGTTCCTACAGCGAGGAGCTGGCAGTCGATCCCAGCTCATGGGAAGCTTTCTGGAAGGCTCATTTCAGTCTCTCTGAGCAGCCACAGACTTTGTACATCCACAGGTTTTTGCGGAGCTGACTCCTTGCAAACAGCGTGGAAGCAAATTATTTGGCAAAGCAATTCAAATTTGTGAGAACTTTATTGCTGTCAGTCAGGTCACGTGTTGGGGTATTTATTTCATCCAGTCCCTGTGGGAAATGCCTTCATTTTCCAGCACTTCCTGGAATAACTAACAATTCCTAGAATAATGTTACTTTATTCTGAAATTTATCTTTATGGGCATTGTTTTGCACCATTTTTTGCGTTCTTGTTTACTGGAATTAGTGCACTTAGTCTCGTGCTCAGGCTGCTGATAATGATAAACTGCCTGAAGAAATGGAAATCAGGTTGCTGCAAATCCCAGAACCACATTTTAAAGGATGTCGCTGCCACATGCTTTACCCGAGCTGGGGTCAAAGGTCTCATCTGGGGACGTTTTTCTATGTCAGTGCTTTTTCTAACTGACTTTGCCCTTGTAATGATTTCTCTTAAATTATTTGACAGGCAGTGAAAGTCCAGTTGCTGAAATCCTGGAATTTTCCATCATAATTGAACCTGCATCCAACTAAACATCACCTTGAGAGTCCTGAGCTCCCAGCCTGTCACAGCCCCTGTCACAGCAGCCGCCTGCTCCCTGTTCCACAAGAAAAGAAGCCTGAAAACCTCTTCTTTCCAAGGTAATTCCTTTAATTCACACTTCTCTAGCTGCTGCCTCAGACACCAAACACGTCCATCCCCATTTCTCTGGGCAGGGAAATGCATTAGGGGTGGATAGGGATGGATGGGAATGGTCAGGACCTGCTTGCTGCAGACAAATGGAGCCCTTCCTGGGGCCTGTTGTAGGAATTAGTTGGAATTGCTTGTCTGAGGACATCTGATCATTAAAACTGAGGCGCTGAAGCCTTTGTGGGAGTGTTTTTCCAGTTCTCTGCTCCTCCAGGACAGGGCTGGATAAAATACAGTTGTACTGGCTCAAAGAAGTTCCGTGTAATGAGATGCAAATGTCACCAACCAAATCAAAACATTGCAATGATCCTAATTATGAAAATAAATGTGGGCCCTGCTAAGAGACATGAACCATTGCAAAATAAATCCTGGAGTGCAGGATAAATCACCCAGGCTTAGAAGCAAATAACAAAGGGCTCCATAATACAGAGACCCTGTTTGAAATGATAATCTCCAATCATTGAGGCGCTTCATTTACAACTGGATATTGTCCCAGGCTTTTCTGAAGATTCCTGAGGCTCTCAGTGATTCCACAAAGGGAAATCTGCTCCATGATCTGTAACGTATGGTCTCTCTGGCTACCAAATTTAAATCCTTTCTTGGGGCAAAACACGGGACTCGGAAGTGCACAAAAAATAACAGACACAGGACTGGGATGTCCACAAAAAATACCAGATGCAGGACTGGGATGTCCACAAAAAGCATCAGACGCAGGACTGGGAGGTGCACAATAAATATTGATTCGTGTTTTCCACTTAACCCAGAATAAAATAATTCCAGAAAGCCCTAAAGCCCAAAGTGCTGATGGATTTTTCCAGGGGCAAAGGCAGACAAAAGAACACGCAGAGTTTTCCAGCAGCATCCCCCAGGCAGCATAATCACCCTTTTATTTCCAAGGATGTTTCAGTCCAGGCATTTTTCTGCTTTCTGTGCAGCAGAACAAGAGAGGAGAGCAGTTGATGTGATGTGAAGGAAACCTGTGGGGTTTTTAGGGTTTTTATCCAGAATTCTTCCTGGAAAGTCATGGTGTCTTTGACCTGCTAACCCTGCCTGCCTGGAGATGGGCACTTCTCCACTATTTCATGATGTTCCAGTGCATTGCTCTCCCTAAAAAATGTGTAGGGACATTTATTTGCAGAAAAAAATGTAGTTATATAAAAAAAATCCAACAACAAAACACCTTTGGCTTGTCCAACAATATGTGAAAGTCTTTTATCTGGGTACTTGACATTCTGTTTACTTGCTCAGCTTCATCACAAAACATTTCCTGGTGAAACTACAGAATTGCTGTCCAGATCTATTTTTTTTTAATTTTTTTTTTTTTTTTGTCTTTGACATGGGATTTGGTACTCCTGGGGAAACAGTAATTTTCTCCTCTGCACTGAGAAACTCTTCTGGAGCTTTCTGGTGAGATCCTCTCTGCTGGTGGCGTGGAGCTCTCGCAGGGAGTTTCAGCTTTTGCTTTCAGGAGGGGAAAAAAGAAGGGAAAAGTGAATTTGAGGGCTCTGTTATGACTGTTCTGGTGCAGTGATTTTTCCTTCCCTTTTCCACTTTTCCTTTTCCTTTCCCCTTCCTTTCCAATAGGAAGAGGCTGGTTGGTAACAGGGCACAGAAAATCCTGTGTTCTCCTACGCTGAAATCCATGGCACATCCACCTGTGGTGGGATTAATTTCGCTTCATTCACTATTAACATCTGCTCCAGAAACTGAGTTTTCTGAAAATCTCAAATCACATCCAACCAGAGCTGAAATATTAAAAAAATAATATTAATAAAGAAAAAAGTCAAAGCCGTTACACTTGAAATATATGTTAGGAATCAATTGGCTGCGGTTTCCTGGAGTTTCAATTTTGTTTGAGCAGTGGTGAAGGAGCTGAGTGTGTTTTCACTGAGTGTTTGGTGTCAGCTGGGTGGAACAACCTCTGATGGTGACCCAGCAAAAATTCCAAGGCTGCCTTGCCCTGATCATCTAAAGCTCCAGATGACTTTTGGATGCTCAAAAATTGATGCACGTTTATGTTGGCAATAAAAAAAAACAACAAAAAAAAACCCCATTAGGAACAGAAGACTCAATTATATTTTGCTGTTCTATTTAACAAGGAAGATGCCCTATAAATTAGTAAAGATGTGTATAAACATGATTTAATAAATGTGAGAAGGAAGCTGCTTCCATCCCCCAGAATGGGGAGTTTATGGCCCTGTGCAGTGTAATTGTGTTGAGATGAGAATGAGCACCACAAACTGCACAGAGTCACTGAGCAGGGGTGGAATTCGGAAATCTGGGGGTGAACAGGACCCCCCTGAAACACTGAACTGCAGAATTTGGGTCAGAGACAACAGGGAAAAGGTTTTGGTTTGGATTTTTTTAATGAAGGACTGGAAAAAAACCAACACAAGATTCCCCCGGATCGGTCCTGCTGGAATTTGCTGTTTAATCCCAGAATCCCAGACTGGTTTGGGCTGGAGGGACCTTAAAGCTCATCCAATTCCACCTCCCACTGTCCCAGGCTGCTCCAAGCCCCAGTGTCCAGCCTGGCCTTGGGCACTGCCAGGGATCCAGGGGCAGCCACAGCTTCTCTGGGCACCCTGTGCCAGGGCCTGCCCACCCTCCCAGGGAACAATTCCTTCCCAATATCCCATCTAAATCTCCCCACTGTCAGCTTAAAGCCATTCCCTGTGTCCTGTCCCTCCATCCCTTGTCCCCAGTCCCTCTCCAGCTCTCTTGGAGCCCCTTTAGGCCCTGGAAGGAGCTCTAAGATCTCTGGACTATTCTCCAGCTGAACACTCCCAGCTCTCCCAGCCTTTTGCTGAGACAATTTTCTCTTCCATTAAACCCTTGTTTTCTTCCACTATTCCATGCACATGAACTGGATGATCCCAATGATTCCTTTAACATCCCTCTTTGTCTCTTTCTGACCCTTCCAGGGGAGGGAAGCTGGGAGTGGAGCAGCTCCAGGGCTTCCTCCTGCAGCTCTTCCAGCTGCCCCTGAGGGATGAGCACTCAGAGGGAAGAGCAGAACATCCCGTGCTGACCTCAGGGGTCGGAGACAGACCCTACAAAGGCCTTGTAACTCGGGATTTAAATCCTGCAGGGATCTCAGCCTCTCCTTTTCTGAGCAGAGGAGTGGCTGCAGTCGGTGCCCTGGGAGCCTCGAGCACAAGCTGCAGTTTTGGAGCATCTTTCGCAAAGCCTGAATTTTCTCTCTATTTCCCTGCGTTGCTTCCCTGCCCATGACCTAAATTACGAGGAGAAGATATTAAAGCCTGGATTTCAACTTAAGAGCTGACTACACCCACAGGAGAAATTCCAGCCCTGTGTTGTTTTTTGATTGAAGGTAAGCAAGCAGTGAAATGATGCTGCTTTCCTTGTCTAAACTGCAGCCAGGAGTAGGACATTTGGAGCAATATCCTGCTCTTCTTTATGGCTTTTTGTCCTCTAAAATCAGTCTGATCCCCCAGCCATATTTCCATGGCAGGGAGGTTGGGACGAGATGGGTTTTAAGGTCCTACCTGGTGCTCCTGCTGTAAGTATTGAATGCATTCTTTCTTCAAATAGGCCAAAAAATACCCCAATTTGCAAATATTTAATCTAAATAAATGCTCTGTGTCCTTGAATAACCCCGTCTCCTTTGACTGCAGCTCCTTCATCTCTACTCAGCCAATTCTTCCACCTGCTGGTAATATCCTAATGGATTTAAGCCTCGTGTCCTCAGCTGAGGGATGAGATGCTCAAATGCTCTGGCTGTGACCCATCTTTACTCTTTTGGGGCAGATCTGGTTGTTGCTGGGCCGGGAGTGACTCTCTATTGGATTTATTGGATTTAAAGGAGCGCTTTGATTCCTGCAGCTTCCTCCCGCGTCAGGATTGTCTCCCAGACAAGGTGCTAATGGTGGATCCGAAGGCAAAGGTGTGCAATACATTTCAGTGATCCCAAGGAGTGGTTTCCCAGGCAACTGGAACCTCTTCATCCACAGCAGGGAGCGGGGCCTGCCTGGCCAGCCCCGCGGAGCAGCCGTGCCTCGCCGAGCTCCGCCGAGGTTAGGGAAGCAAATGTGCTTTGGATGAGTTTGGGATGTTTCCTCGCCGAGCTGAGGTCATTCCCGGGGCTGAGATTGTCCAGCATAAAGAGGATTTGACTGCTCAGGACTCGTAGCCCGGGCACAGCCTGCTGGCAAGGATTGAGTGGGTGCTGTGAAT
This sequence comes from Eulacestoma nigropectus, assembly GCA_013397775.1. Taxonomy (NCBI): domain Eukaryota; kingdom Metazoa; phylum Chordata; class Aves; order Passeriformes; genus Eulacestoma; species Eulacestoma nigropectus. The sequence goes on from VZTE01003932.1 coordinate 7,990, forward strand.
GCAGAGAAACCCAGCTCAGGGGCAGCTGGACCAGGGCTGCCCCTCCCTACAGAGAAACAGCAGTGAGAGAAGAGAGAAAACCCCACATGGCTGAAAGTAAGGGACAAAGAGAAGTCTCTGGGATGATCTTCTTGTGGCCTTTCAGTATCTAAAAGGGCTACAAGAGAGCTGGAGAGGGATTTTTTTTATTAGGGCAGGTAGTAACAGGAAAAGGGGGAATAGCTTTAAACTGGAAAACAATAGTTTAGGTCAGATATTGGAGGAAATTCTTCCCTGTGAGGGTGGTGAGGTCCTGGCACAGAGAAGCTGTGGCTGCCCCTGGATCCCTGGAAGTGTCCAAGGCCGGGTTGGACGGGGCTTGGAGCAGCCTGGGACAGAGGAAGGTGTCCCTGCCCATGGCAGGGGGTGGCACTGGATGAGGTTTAAGGTCTGTTCCAACCCAAACCATTCTGGGATCTATGAAAACATCACTTTGTGCAGCAGAAAAAAGCACGGTAAATGCATTTGGTTTTGGTTCTCTGTTCATTCTTGCAGAAAATGGGACTGAGCACAGAAGGACAGCAGGGAACATGAACTCTGCATGAACACAGTGTGCTCTTCTTCCAAGTCCCTCCCCAGCCCCTCTTTATGCTTCACCACCCCAAATGTGTCAGCGGGCTTTGGGGAGAGGTTCCAGGTTGGGAAATAGCCCTGGGAAACACAAAGTTATCCAGGTCTGTGTTTCCCATCGCTGACATTTGGATCAGGACCTGCCAACTTACAGCCTGTGAGCTACAGGGACTGCAAAGGGACCGGATGGGGCTGGAGGAGAGTTTGGCCCTGAAAACACAGACACTGAGATTCACCAGGAAACCACAGCAGGGCTGAGCTGTGACTCGTTCCAGGGGAATGGAGAACTTTGTGCTGAGACTCTTGGCCCTGTGGTGGGTGTGCAGTTGTGGGGCCGTGGCAGAGCCGTGCCCCGGGGCCACTCGCTGTGACCCTTGCAGGGAGCACATGCCAGGGACTCTGCCCTTCCATCAGCAGCCTGGGATGAGTCGGAGCAGAGTATTTTTAGCTGCTGTCCTGCTGGCTTAGGAGCTGCTGATGTTATGGAGTTTGGCAAGGCAGAGAACTGTGGGGTTATTTGAGTTTCAAGGGATCTCTTATCTGTAACGTGCTCGTGTCGTTCCCGCTCCGGTGAAGAGACCGGGAACTGCGGGAGCTGCGCTTCCTCAGCGGCTCGTTCATAATTCCTTGTGGTAGTTGGAGCTTCTCCCACCTCCTGAGGTGATGCCGAAGGGCAGGAGCCCTGACAGGGATCCCTGAGCTAGAGGATGGCTCATGGAGCACCAGGAGAAGCGTCCCCTTATCCCTGGGGCAAATCCCTAAAACAAAGCCGGCTGGGGCAGCCTGGATGCCACCAATCATTCAGGTGAGTGGTGCTTCCATGGAGTGTTAATTCCAGAGTGCTTCCCGCTTTTCAAACGAGGCCCTCAGCCCCTCTGAAGGCACTGCCCTGTCTGTGCTCACCCCTCACAGCTCAGCCTTTATTGAGGAGTGCAATACTGAAGTCCATCCTGTCATTTTTCCAGTGCTCTCCTGAGCTGGGAATTGTGTTTCAAAGGCTGAGCCTTCCCTGCTCCAATGAAAGGCCGGGCTGTCAGCAGGCAGGAGCTGTGCAAGGAACAAAGAGTCACTGCATTTTTGAGCACTGCACGTTTGCTCCTGGCAGTCAGAGAAGTGTCAAGTGCATGGAGAGCTGTTCCTTTTCATGTTCTGTGCCTTCAGTGCTTTTCCTGAGGGACTGGAGCAGGGAGAGTCTGAGGTGAGGAGCTGGAGAATATCCCCTGTCCTGCCACAGGGAGCAATCCTGACCCTCAACACCTCTGGCCCTTTCTGTTCCGAGAGAACAAGGCTCTATGAGCTTTTCTGATACTGGATTTTGTGTTTGTTCAGATTAATCTGCGCTCCTGATTAAGAAGTAGCACTTGATTTCCTCCAAATGTGGCAGCTGCAGGGAGGGGTAAAAACCCTGAAGACCCTGATGCTTGAAGGGGAACTCAGAGGGTGGAGAGGGGAGAGATGAGGTTTGTAAATCCAGTACTGATGCAAATAATAGAAGGATAAAGGAGCCAGGTATCACAGAATCATAAAATCATCGAATCATGGAATGGGTTGGGTTGGAAGGAACCACAAACACCTCCCACTGTCCCAGGCTGCTCCAAGCCCTGTCCAGCCTGGCCTTGGGCACTGCCAGGGATCCAGGGGCAGCCACAGCTTCTCTGGGCACCCTGTGCCAGGGCCTGCCCACCCTCCCAGGGAACACTTCCTTCCCCATATCCAACCTAAACCTACTTTCCCCCTTTTCCTGTCCCTCCCTGACCTCATTAAAAGTCCCTTTGCGGTTCTAACTTTTGAAGGAGTTGTATCAAGCACTAAAACCTAATTGGGGCAGGAAGAAATCCTTTCGTGCAGAGCAAGAAAAATCCAGCCAGCTGCAACAGGCTTTCAGTGAGGAAACGGAAACTTCTCCTGTCTTTTGGCGTGGGATATTTTTGGATGAAGCCTTTTCGAAGCGGGAGAGCTCACGAGGGGAAATCAGGCTCTTGGGTCGGCCGTGCTCAGACAAAAGGCACCGAATTGTTTGACAGCCACATTCCCTCTCTCCTGCTCCAGGACCTTTACAAGCAAGGAAAGTCGCCGGGAATTGATCCAGACCTGGCATTTCCAGAGCCCGCAGGGCGAGGCAGACTCGCAGTTTGATTTTATCTTCCTTCCAGCAAATTTTGAACACAACGTGCAGCTCGCTCGGCTCCGGGGCTCAGCTCCCATTCGTTTGCTGTTTAGCGGGTCATTGTGGAGAGGATCCTTCTTCTCAAAAGGCTTCTGCAGGAAAGGAGTCTCCTTTGAAGAGGCTGCAATATCCTTGTTTATTTAAGCGCTACAGCCGAGTCGAAAGAGAACAGCAGCGAGCTAGAACAGCGGGGAGAACAGATGGAAAGCACTCTGCATTTGGGGGGAAAAAAAGGTGTGTCCTCTCTCCTCCTGCACATGATGAGTGGTGTTCCAGATGTAGCCACTTCTTTCCTCGTGTCGCGAATCCAAGCCGGCACCTCACCCTTCTCCAGAAATGCCAAGAGCTAATCTGAGGAGCAGCTGAGACGCCTCCCTCCCAAACGCTGCCTGCTCAGGAGGAAATGGAGTCACCCTGAGCTGTGAGTTGGGGATTTGCTCATCATTCTCTGCCAAGTGAGAGGTCCCTTGCTCCTCAGCCAGCTGGCCAGCCCAGGGTTGTCTGTAGGGATAAAGCTGCCTCCTGGCAGCTGCTTTGCGTCCCCCCGAGCTGTTTTGCAGGGGAAGGTCGCTCTGGATTGCACAAAAACCTGCTCAGAGGTGAGCAATCTGCCCTTTGTGCCCAGCCTGTGGGTTCAGAGCATCCTGAGCAGCGTTCAGCATCCCCTGTGCCCCTCACTGACCCGCAGTTGTTATGGATCCACAGGTTTGTGTCCCACTTTTTGCCTCCCAGCGTGATTCCTTGGCTTACCTGTGCTGCCAGGACTGACTTTTCCCTACGTTGCTCCCTTTTTCCCAATCCCAGCTGGCACAGTGCTGTTGGTGTGACATCCCAAGGACTTGGGGAGCAGAAACAAATGGGTTTGTGCTGGCATTCTGCAGGGGAAAAAAAGGCAAACTTGCTCGAGCCAGATTATCCCAACAGAAAATACTGGATATGTTTTTGTCTTCCCTTAACCTTATCCATGGGAGAACCTCGAGGTGCAGAGCAATAAAATCCATGAAAAACTGTGCCCTTCAAAGCCACCCAGCTCCTTCTCCCTTTTCCTTGCTATTTATAATATTTATGTTAGCTTTCCTTGATTCCTTTCAAGTTTGATCCTTTTAAAGTTTGATCTCTTCCTCTAAAGTCACGTCAGACTTTCCTACATCCTTTTCTCCTCTCTCGCCTCGAAAACCTTTGCCTTTTCTTGTCTATCCAGGCTCTTTTCTCTTTCTGGCTTCTCTTTCAACAACTATCCAGCCTTTCTCAGATCATTGAGATCTTTGTTGCATCTGAGCAGGAATATGGGGTTGGCTTTGACAGGTGTCTTTTTAGCTCAGCCCTGACATCTTTTCCTCAGCAGCCACTTCCTGCAGGATATATTTGAGAGATTTCTGAGGGCATAAATTACATTTGCACGCACAGATCAGCGTAGTAAAAATGTTAATTGCCTCCACTTTTCCGCTGCTCAGCTTCCCATTAATGGTTTGAGCAACTTTTGTCTGCTCTGCTCTTTCTTTTCTTTCCTTTTACCTCCAGATAAATTCTCAGAGGGCTTTAACACTTGGTGGTGGTGCAGGGAGGGCTTCTTTTTCACGCTGTGCTTCGTGCAGATTGTGTTTCTGAAGGCGTGCGACAGAACCTGACAAAAAGAGCAAGGGATCCGTAAATTAGAAACATTTCCTGCCGCGTTTCAATGCGTTTTGGCCAAAAAGCTTCATTCCTGCTGCTTCACGTGGGCTCCGGCCCGAGCGTGGTGACATCAGCAGCAGGGTTGGGTGATATCAGCAGGGTTTGGGTGACATCATCAGCAGGGTTGAGTGACATCATCAGCAGGGTTGAGTGATATCAGCAGGGTTGGGTGACATCATCAGCAGGGGTTGGGTGACATCATCAGCAGGGTTGAGTGATATCAGCAGGGTTGGGTGATATCAGTAGGGTTAGGGTGACATCAGCAGGGTTGGGTGATATCGGCAGGGTTGGGTGATATCAGCAGAGTTAGGAGATAGCAG
>VZTE01003932.1:12936-51505 GCA_013397775.1 Eulacestoma nigropectus
CAGCAGGGTTGGGTGACATCAGCAGCAGGGTTGGGTGACATCAGCAGGGTTGGGTGACATCATCAGCAGGGTTGGGTGACATCAGCAGGGTTGAGTGATATCAGCAGGGTTTGGGTGATATCAGCAGGGTTTGGGTGACACCAGCAGGGGCTGTGTGCCCGTTTGTGGCCTGGCACAGGGCCTGGGAGTGCCCCTGCTGCAGGATGTGGGGAGTGGTGACATTTGGTGACACTTTCCATCACCGCCTTGGCCTCAGTTTGGGACACGTGCTGGGGAGTGGGGTAAGGAACTCGTGCTGCCTCTGCCCACACCAGCTCTGACTGTAACCAGGAAAAGGAATTTATATATTTAGAGATCGTGATTTAGACTTTAAAATCCTGGGGACGGTGACTGTGACACAGCCGACGGTTCCTGTGTGATGTAGGATCAAAAATGGGGTTTTGGAGCTAATTTTTCCCCCTGGCATGGGAGGATCCAACTGCAGCTTTGTCCCCTTTGCCGTGGCAGTGACGTGCACAGCCCCAGTGATGCTGGAGAGCTCCAAAACCATGGGGCAATGAAGATCCTGAGGTTCACAGTGTGCACAAATCCTGGACCCTTTTCCTTCGGTATCCTGACAGCCCTTGCTGCTCCCCTCCTGCCTGCTGAGCATCCATCCAGGAAAACCAAAGCTGTGCAGGGGGGCAGGACTGGCAGTGCTGCTCTGCCTTTAATGCCTTCTGATTTTCCTTCTCTCACAGATCAAACCTGTGCGTCAGAGGGGGCCTGGCTGGAGCCTGAACCGCGGCTGGCTCAGGCTGTGAGGGGAGCGGTGTCTGAGCGGAATTGCATTAAAAACTGGCTTTTAAAAAGGAGCCATGCGTCTTTCCAGCCAGGGCACGCTGCCAGGGCTCAGCAGAGGAGCTGTCCCTGCCTGCAAGGAGCTCGAGCAGTGTCTCACTTACAGGACTTCGCTCTGCGGGCGGCAGCGTTGGCAGCCAGAAAGGAATTCAATAAACGGCTCTGTCCTTCTGGAGAACCTCTGAGGCTGAAACAGGAGCACAGAGCTGGTTATCCACAGCAGCCAGCACAAGCCCTGGTGGTCTCAGAAAAGGTGCCCCTGACCTTTGATGAGATTGTTGCATCCTCCCCGGAGAGCTCTGTGCAAACCCCTGGGCGGCTCAGGACCAGGTAAATGACACAGGGGACAGACCCAGCCCGAGGCACGAGTGCCACCTGCTTGTGGGGCAGTGGAGGTGGGCAGGCACTGCCCAAATGTCCGAGGGCAGCAGAGGGGCAAGAGCTGAGCTTCCCCCAGGCTGCATCGTTCGGCCCTGTCAGCCAGGGCCATGCTCCTTCTGGATCAGAGAGTCCTGGAATGGGTTGGGTTGGGATGAACCTTAAAGCCCCACCCAGTGCCATGGGCAGGGACACCTTCCACTATCCCAGGGTACTCCAAGCCCTGTCCAGCCTGGCCTTGGACACTCCACAGACTGGGCACCACATGATACCCAAGTTTAAGGGGATTGGAGACCTCCATGGCAGGGAAATGCCCAGAATCACTCAGGTGTATCCACAGCAGCTCCTTTGTGCCTCTGCAGATGGGATCTCATGGTGCAGGTGAAGGATTTGGCTGTGTCCGCTTGCAGTAGTGAGAGCACAGAGGGAATGACCCAAGGAATGAACTTCCTGCTTTCTGTTTTTCTTCTCTCTTCGTGTCTTGCTGGGATTTTCTATTATCACTGAGTCAGAAGCAGGTTTATGTGCTGGGAGCATGATTGATTTCCAGCTCGCACCTTGCACTGGTCTGAAAGCAAACCATGCTGGCTTCTGGGTTTCTTGAAACTCCTGAAAGTAAGGAAAAAAAAAATACTGAGCTTGGAACAAAATATCCTGGCAGCTTTCTCCAGAAAAGCCATGCTGAGGTTTCACTGGGAGAATCCCAGAAGGAAACAACAAGATTTCGAACCTTGCCTTTATCAGGAGCTGTGGTTTTACAGCATTTGGGGTTATGCCAAGGGACAGGTTGTGGTGTGTTCATTCATTCTTTTGTTCTGATCCCTTAGCAAAGTCCCACAGTGCCAATTTAAACACTTTGGATTGACTACTGGGGTGGAGGAAGGAAATATCATGTCCTAAAGCTTATAGGCCTATGAACCTCAATGATTTGCAAGGTTTGATAGGCTTAACAGCGAGTTTTGTGTTGTTTCATGTGATTTTTGGGGGGAAACCAAAGGAAAGGAGGAACAAGGTTCAATACAGTGCTCCTCCAACAAGGCAGGCAGGAGGGAAGAGGCGATATTGCCGCTGACACTGCTGCTGATTTATTCTCAGAAAATACAAATTTTACGGATGCTGGGAGGTTTTATTGTGGTTCTTAATGATTCATTTGACCTCTGATAGCTGCCAGTGAACCCAGCCCAGGAGCAGAGCCTCTGCCTGGGTGCTCAGCAGACAGAGCAGGAGACAGAAATGTCAATTGCCACTTGTGCTGTTCAGCCTGATTCCTCCAAACCTGAAGTGGGAATATCTCGAATGGATCTCAACCTCCATCTATGCTTCATGCATGCAAATCACAGGTGTGTTGTGTTGTGTTAAACTGCATCCTGAAAAGCTGGGAGAAATAAACTCCAAGAAGTGAGAAGCAAATGGGAGGGTTTGAGTGTTCAGGAAATACCTTGCTGTGGCTGAGGGGTTGGCAAAGCCCTTGGGCCCCGTTCTGCGGTGGTGATGCTCCAGTGGCTCTTGCCTTGGTGCCATCTGCATCACCAGGGGAGGGTCAGGTTGGATTTTGGGAACATTTCTTCCCAAAATGGGCTGTCCAGCCCTGGCAGAGGTGGAGTTCCAATCCCTGGAGGGGTTTAAAGTGGTGTGGATGTGGAACTTTGGGACATGGGGCAGTGGTGGCCTTGGCAGTGCTGGGGAATGGTTGGACTCAATCTCAGAGACATTTTCCAACCCAAACTATTCCATGATCCTGTGGTTCTTCAGTTCCAAAGCAGTTTGTGGTTGCTCACCTGGTCAAAACCTCTCTTTTAGAGGGATGGGAGAAAGGTGAACATAGAAGGGACTGACTAGGCCCAATGGGAGAGCACCTGGGCCTCAAAAACCCCATGATTTTAAAAATTGACCCAATAATTCACCAAAGTTTACCCAGAGAGTCTAAGCCTGAACCTGGAAACCCTGAGCTTTAATCACCAGCCTGTTCTGGTCCCTCACCTTCCACAAAAAGTGTTGTGTGAAGGTTAATTTTAGAGCTGGACTAAATGCAGACACAATGAGAGCTGAGCTAAGCTGTGCTCAGGCAGAATCCACCCCAAAGTGCTTTTCTTTGCAGCAGGAACACGGCCTAATCCTCTTATCCTTGGAGTTGGAGGTTCTGGACGAGTGGGAACGGGAGGTTCCGTTCAAGGAGAGGATTCGCTCTCTGAATAAGAGGACTCAGGCTGAATATGCAAATAATCAACCGTTCTCCTGAAGGCTTTATAAAGGGATTGCTCGCTGCAGGCTTTAAATGAGGCACATTTCAGCCTCATTTCCACAGCCCTCGTGGGCCTGGACAATCCTGAAGAGCTTCACCAGCAACCACAAGCACTTCTTTTAAAAAGTCATTTCGGAGTCGTTGGATTTTGTTGACCACGGCATGATCAGCACCACCATGATGAGGGAAAATGGTCAACCACCAGCTGAGATCACGTCAGGAGTTTTTGTTTAAAACTCTTAAAGGCTCTTCCACGCCACTGGATTTCTTCTCACAGCTCTCTGTCTCCTGGAATGAAATGCACTTAAACAGGAGACTGAATCACAGCATCGTGGAATCATTACGGTTGGAAAAGACCTTTCAGGTCATCAAAATGATCTGAGATATTGCAGTGAAATTTGACATCATTTATAGCAGCTCAGGTCTCCCCGAAGACTCACACAAAGGTCCCTTCTGGAGCCCTCGTACATTGATTTTTCAGTGTAAACACCAAACCAAATGCAACATTTGGGGTTTCTGACTCACCGTGTGCATGTCTGACACTCTGTGGCTGTCAAAAACTGAGATCCTCAGTGTTTTCTTTAGAATCCTGGAATCGTTAAGGTTGGAAAAGCTCACAGATCAGCGAGTTCAACCATTAACCCAGCACATTTTCATGCATGTGGTGCTCATTCTCAAAAAAAACCCAACTGAATTTAATGTTTTTCAGCATTGTCTCCCCTGTGCAGTCCAACATTCCCACACCTTGTGGGACTCAGCGCTTTCACACCCCTCTGGATAAATAAACCAGAGAATCCCCTAAAATGTTGCACCATTAAATTTGTTGCAGCAACAAATGATGCTTTTAGACACGAAACATTTGCTGTGTTGCTGGAGATTAACAGAGTTTATTAATCCTATAGAAGTTTGGATTGACTAAACTCAATGTGGGCTGAGATATGGCTCCACAGTAGAAATTAATGTCCAAAGAATTTTACCTGTAAGAAAAAAATTTAATTTGGTGTATTAAGAATTAAGCACGTAAAAAAACAATGTTTGTGGGGAGACAAATTTTTAAAAACTCATATATTTGTCTCTCTATTGTGGCTGTTTTGAGTATAATAAGACTCTTTGAGGAACTTTCTACTTAAAATGCACTTTCAATGTTTCTCCCTCGCTGCCAGGCTTTGCAAGGTCTCCACCTGATCTATTGGAAGTGGTAACAAACTCTCGAGCTGTGTTTTTGAAATCCTTAGACCTCTGACCACATTTGCAGTGATGACACAGAGGTAACAATAAAGCCACTTGAGAGACATTTAATGGGACACTTTAAATGAAATCCCCGGGGTTGGTAATGGCAGCTGAGCGTGTTCTTGCCATTTTCCCATTTAACAAGAAGAAAAGGCCAAACAAGGAGCAATTAGTCAGAATAAAATCAGCTTTGATGACATTCTCCCTCCTGAACTCTGGTATAAAATGGTCACCTAAGGAAGAACTGAAAGGATGTGTGAGGAATTTGGTAGTAGAGCTGCATGTTCATACACGCAGTGCTGGGTAAAAAATGAGCAGGTAAAGCCACGGCGGGGGAATCGGTGCATGGGTTGCTCTCTGCTCATATTTTGCTTGATTTTGGTTCGAATTTTAATTCATCTCAGCTTTTCTTTGAAGTCTATGCAGGTTAAACTTGGTTTTCATCCTGTGGATCTCCATGACATTGGTGTGCTCAGGTTACCCAGTTGATCCTTCCATGGTAAGTCCCATTCCCTATTTCCTCCCAGATTTCTTCCATTCCTCTTAAATTACTCCTTTATTTAGATTAATTTTGTTTCTTTGATGGCTTCTTTGCTGCTATGCTTTCGGGGTTTTTTTTTTTTATTAAATGAATAAGTTTCTTGTATTAAAGCTATTGGTTAAATATTATTACCTAATTTTCCTGGAGCATAGCCTAATTTTTCCTGGAGTTATTAATAAAATAGGCAAGCCTCTGAAATAATCATGTGAGCAACCCAGCGCATGTTTAATGTGGAATGTGGGGAGCTGAAATCCTGGATGGAAGAGAGAAGAACACAAATCCCCTCTCCATTTAATCTGAATTCCTTGCATAGCTCAAAGAGGTGCAATTAGATATATAAGTATTAATTTCATGTCCTGCTCGCTAGTTTATAAATTAATGAACTTATTTATAATCAACTTATTTACTTAGACACAGCTGGATCTGAGTAGCCACATTTCCTAATGGATGTTCTCTTTATGGCAATGATGTCACGGTTAAAAGGAGTTCAATTGCTTCAATAAATGTCAAAATAAAAGTCATTTATTCGGTAAATCGAGTGAAATAGCAGCTAAAAAATCAGAATAGGAATTTCTCTGTGCCTGGTTTTTGGATTTTTTGCGGTTTTTTCTTGCAAAAAGTGTTTTTTCTTGTTAGGGAGAAAGTTCGGTCTGGGAAACCCCTTGTCAGTGGCAGAAGGTGTTGGATGCAGAAAAAGCCATTGAACAAACAAAAAAATTGAAGTAATAACCAGTATTAACTAAGAGCAATGAAACACTGAATTAAAACAAATCCTGATGAATTTAATGGCAATTTTACCAGCCATTCCAGGTGTTAATCCTATGGCTTTGCATGGAATTTTTAGAGATGGCAGAATACTGCTTTTGGATGGAAAATCAGCTGAGAAATCAGGATATGATGGAAGATGCACAGAGCAACCATAGACGTGCCAGGAAATGTTTTTATTTTATAATTCATCCGTAATTAAATGCAGTTTATTTTAAAAGCTGCTGAAATATGTTAAAGTTTTTATCCTGTTTTTTATCCAAAGTTTTTAGCTGGCATTTTTATCCTACAAAGTGGAAGTAAAAGGAATGTGTGCAAAAACCTGGATTTTTATCCAGACTTTTTTAAATTCCCATTATTATTTTGTCATTATTAAACTTATAACTACTTTCATAATGAGTCATAACTACTGGAAAGCCTCCTCCAAATTTCAGCTTTACAGGTATTCTTGTTTCCTCTTACCTGTAATTTAAGCTGCAGAAGTTCACACAGGTTATAACAAGCTGGTATTTCATTTTTCCCTGAAAAAAATCTCATTTTCCAGCAATAAACACCCGTGTTGTTCCAAGGAAACTGTGCCACAGCTGCTCAGCATCACCGAAAACAATTCATACCATACCTTAAACATAATTGTATCAGTATTTTAGACCAGAAATGTATCAAAAACTATGAAAAAAATTAGATTTTGAACGCGATAAATCCTTAGAAAATAACAGCTCATCCTTGTCATTCAAAGCATAAATTGCTTCTGTGTTTCCACTTTGCTTTGTATCCTGAACAAGTCCTGGCAAACCCACAAATCCATAATTTTACCTTCTCTTATCTCTTTTTTTTCCCCCCCTCGTTTGTTTGTTTGCCTTTATTCTCCAGAGCAACAATCCTTTTTATTTGACCTGCCAGCTGTACGGGAAATCGGATTCGTGCCTGGTGCTGCTGAGCAGCTGCCTCTCCAAGGCGGGCAGGGATGAGGAGCTGGCTCTTGGGAAGCCTCTCCCGGAGTCCCCTCTCCACAGAAGGTCCTTCCGCAACGGCGTCGGAGCGGGAATGAAAAAAACTTCCTTCCGAAGGGCAAAGTCCTGAGCAAGTGTCCCAAAGCCCGGCCCAGGTTTTGACATCTGACGTTTCAATCGTTGCTTCGAGTCCTTTTGACGCTTTTCTCTGACAAAGCCACCTCCGACGAAGTCCCCGTGTCCCCAGAGCGTCACCAGATGTCGATTTCCAAGCGCCGCGAGCCGAGCGGAGCAGATGGGAGCGCTCGGGAAGGGCTTTGTTCCCGAAGTTACAGTAGCATAAAGTTTCGTCTCGAAATGAGTGTTTTCATTTGCTTAATTCCCCTCCTTTGTCAGGCTACAGATTTAATCAAGTTGCTTTTTTGATTAGTACAAAGGTAATCCCGTGCTTTGAGGGGATGTGCGCGGGCAGCCTGGCGGGAGGGCGGAGGATATTACTCCCAAAATCCCTCCTCTCTGCCAGACACGAGGCATTCCTGTGCTTTCCCGTCCCAAATCACATTTACTTGAAGACAACTGGTAATTTTAATACAGATTTAAAGTACATTTCATTTCAGGTTTCCAAAGATATGAACGGCCTCCAGTGAGAAACAGAATCAGGCCCTACTTGTAACTTCCACTGGCTTTTTAATATAGTTATTTAAAATGACTTTGGCAGGAGATAATCTCCGGAGATGTCTCATCTCATATCCAGAAGAATCCTGGGAAATCACTCTAAGGCAGGGTATCAGCACCACTCCCTGTGCCTCAATTAATTGACTTAGGTAGGCAACCCCCAGCTGATGAAATGTGCCAAATCTGGGGTTTTTTTTTTTTTTAATTTCCTGTAGGGAAAAAAAAAAAAAAAGAAAAAGTCATTTGATGTGAAAAATGTAAATGTGATGTGGAGGAAAGGTTACCTGCTGAGTTACACACGTGTGAGTTCTACTTGTGGCTGTGTCCCCTGAGTATGGTGTGAGCTGTGCCCTTGGCTTGAAAATGTGGCAGTGTCCCTGCAATGCCTTTTGCAGCCTCAGCTATGACATTAATGATAATAAATCACTGTGTGGATGTTTTCTAATATTTCCCTGTTAAACGTCATAACTCAGGAGATCATTGTTAACCCTACAATGAGGCGATTTGGTGTCATCACCTCTGTGATGCTCCCCCTGAGCCCATGGGGTGAAGTGAGCCCAGCATGGGGCTATGCTGGAGGGCCAGCAGGTTTTTGTGGATGATTTCTGGCTGATGCAAGGAGATCAAACACATTCCTGCCTGTGTTTGTCCGGGCTGAAAAGTTTAGCACATCCTGGTTTCTAAAGTCGCTTAAACACTTGAGTTCCTTTGGGGTAGCCTTGCGGTTGCTGAGTTGAGTGGGAACCATGGAACCCAGGAACCATGGGAACCATGGAATCCTAGGAACCATGGAATCCTAGGAACCATGGAACCCGAGAACCATGGAATCCTAGGAACCATGGAACTCAGGAACCGTGGGAACCATGGAACCCAGGAACCATGGAACTCAGGAACCATGGAACCCGAGAACCATGGAATCCTAGGAACCATGGAACCCAGGAACCGTGAGAACCATGGAACCCAGGAACCATGGAACTCAGGAACCATGGAATCCTAGGAACCATGGAACTCAGGAACCATGGAACCCAGGAACCATGGAATCCTAGGAACCATGGAACTCAGGAACCATGGAACCCAGGAACCATGGAACCCAGGAAACATGGAATCCTAGGAACCATGGAATCCTAGGAACCATGGAACCCAGGAACCATGGAACCCAGGAACCATGGGATCCTAGGAACCATGGAATCCTAGGAACCGTGGAACCCAGGAACCCTGGGATCCTAGGAACCATGGGATCCTAGGAACCACGAAAAATGCCTAAGGAATGTGCTGGATATTTATCATCCTTAGGTGTTGTCAGATGGGAGCAAGCCCAGGATGGCACCATGGTGACACGAGGGATTCCACTACAGCCAGGCACTGCCCTGTGTCACCCCTGGCTGCCGGGATTTCAGCCACGGCAGATGTCCTGAAAATTTTCCATCCCAAACACTCTCCAGCTATTTCCAGCACTGCCCAAGGGGCGGAACTTCACTGCCTCTGGCCCTGTAAAAGTGAAGGGCTGGCAATGACTCCTGGGCAGTGACAGAAGCAAACACAGATCCTGAGTGCACGGAGCATCCAGAGCTGTGGCTGCCCCTGGATCCCTGGCAGTGTCCAAGGCCAGGCTGGACGGGGCTTGGAGCAACCTGGGATAGGGGAAGGTGTCGCTGCCCATGGCAGGGGGTGGGATGAGATGATCTTTAAGGTCTCTTCAACCCAAACCAGTCTGTGATCCTATGATCCCATGATTCCATGAATCCATTCTGCATTTCTGCACAGCTGTGGGGATGGAGATGTTTTGTCCCAGTGCAGCTGCCTGGTGTGGCTCTGTCCTGCTCATATCTCCACCCAAATTATCTCTCAGGAAAGCAAAAAACCCAAACTAATTCAGATTTACCTTTGTTTGGGTTTTCAGATCCATTTTTGTTAACATTTTCCAACATAATCAAATACATTCCTGCCTTGGTGACCTGGGATGAGCAAGGTTGTCTTTAAGCCAACAGAACTCTGTGTGGAGCTTGGAAAATCAGGCTCTTCCCTTTCCTTTATTGTGCAGGAATGAGAGGAACTCATTTAGTGTTTTGGCATTTGCCTTTGAGCAGGGCACGTTCCAGAGGGATGCAGAGCTGGTGTCCTGCTCCCACAGACCTTCATCCCCTTTTATTGAAAATAAGGGATGCAAGAAAAATTGGCTGCTGGGAAAATCCCCTTGTTTATGATTCAGCCGTTCCCTGCCAGGCCACTCCAGCTGGAGGGATCTGCATGGACAAAACAATGGGATCAGGAGGCCACCAAGAGCCGTAAGTCACCTAAATCACCTAAACCCAGAGCAAGCCTGGAAAATGCCGATTATCCAGCTGCCTTTCAGGAGTTCTGTCACTGCAGGGCTGATCTCACCATGGCCACCCATGGAACGCTCGCCCTGCAATGCTGAACTCATCTCTGAACTCTAAAGGTGGCTTTATTTTGGAGAGAACAGAGAGTGACCTCAGCGATCTCTGTCAGGAAATAAGGATCTGAGGGTGCCATTGCTGGGCACATTAATTTTTATGCTGACAGGAACTGGAAATGTGGCAGAAAATGTCTTTTTTCAGTAAAAAGAGGACAATAGGAACAACTATAAGGATGCCAATCTGCAGTGTAATTAATGTGCTGCCATTAATTTTATTTCTTTCTGGAGAACAGGGATTCGGGATGCTGTGAGAAGATATTTTTGTGGATTTACTATTTTTCTTGGCTAACCTAACAGAAAGAGAAAAGATAAAAGATTTCAGAGGGTGGGAAGAGTGATGCTTTGTCTGGGGATTGAGGAGCGAGTTGGGAAGTTGGAAATGCTCTGGCCAGTCTTGGCCTTTGTGAGTAATTCAGTCTGGGACTTCAGACAGGTAATTTCTACTCAGTTTCCCCATCTGAAAAATAAGAAACTGCCTTCACTGAGCCATCTTGAGGAGCAGTGTCATGACTGATGAACTTGGGAAGAGTTTTGGGGCAGAAAAGGGTGGTTTCCATAGCTGGAGAGGCTGAGGGAGAGGACATGCAGAATGCCTGAATCCACAAGGATTTTTTTTGCTTACTTTGCTCTAACTTTTATCTACCTCTGGAGGTTTTAGACATAAATTTCCAGTGATGATTCCCTGGTTTTGGGCTGTGAGAATTTTCCCTGAGCCCAGCAACCACTGTTTGGAGCAGCCAAACTCGATTTGGCCAGTTTTGAGTCTAGTTCAAACTAGAACCCAGATGCCACTAGATTTACTGAATAAATGACTTTTATTTTGACATTTATTGAAGCAATTGAACTCCTTTTAACCGTGACATCATTGCCATAAAGAGAACATCCATTAGGAAATGTGGCTACTCAGATCCAGCTGTGTCTAAGTAAATAAGTTGATTATAAATAAGTTCATTAATTAATTTATAAACCAGCCTGTCCTGAGCCCTGGGGTTGGGCTGATGTTACCCTGAGGTTGTGGGAGCTGCATCCCCATCCCATCCCATCCCATCCCATCCCCACACCTGGAATGGACCTTCCAAGGAGCAGGACGTGTCACCAGCTGCTCCTCTGCTCCCTAAAAACCATCTGTGCCTTTGAAGGAGCTTTGGGGTTACCACTGGTGAACCTGAAGGGAACAAATCCCATAAAACACCAACGAGAGAAATCTGCCCGAAGACAAGAAGAGGAATTAACACTTTTCTTCTTCTTCACAGGTTATTGGCAAGGAAGGCAATTAAATAGCCTGATGTAATAGCATCTAATTAACTTGCAAGCCTGAAAATTCCTCGTTGTAATGACATCCCAACACTCGGGTTTCTGATTGCCCAGCACACATTAAAGTATGGATATCCCATTTAGGTTTCCTAACTTGCTATTATTTGCTGGTATATGGTAATTTATACCCTGAAAATACCGAGAGGAAGAAAGGGAGAAATCTCTCGCTGCTTTTAACTCTGGGTGTAATTTTGACCTTAAGAAAGAACAAGACAGATATGAGAGAGTATATCAGATGTTATTATTGCCATAATAAAACAGAGATAAAAATCATAGTGCAGAAAGGCTCTAAGACAACTATTAACCATTTGTCACATAAAGAAAATCAGAATTTAACTTATCAGAGAGTCTGGCGCTTTAAAGATTCCTCATGAAAAATTACTTCTAACCGTGGAGCATTTATGCAGAATGTCATTGATGAGCTGTCTGCTTAAATGTTGAAAGAGTTTGGGGGAAAGATTGGAAAAATGTCAAAGTTACGCCTTTTATCAGTCTGACAGAACGTTTCACGATATTTAAATTTCTTTTTGAGAGTGAAGCAGCATGGCAGGACTTTTTTTCTTTAAGGAAACAAGCTGAACTCACTGTCCTACCCCAACGGACCACGGCTGGTGAGAACAACCTGAGTGAGGATGGGCTTTTTGACTGAAAAAATGGCACAGCTGAACATCAAACATCACTCTGGGGCTGGGGTACAGAGTAATTTTGGGTTTAGGGCAATTTTTCTGTCTTTGTGGTGATAGACAGACTTTTCCTTCTAATTCCCTCACAGATTTAAAGTCACTGGGTTGATTATGCTGGAAATGAAGCCAATCTTAAAAGCTCGATCAGCTGAGACCGATCTTTTTGACTTCTTTAGTGTGAACCTTCCAGAAGACAAGGAAGGGCTCGATGTGACAAGAAATGAGCTGTGGAGAGCTGCTCTCCAGATATCGTCCCCAGACATCACCCTTAGACATCACCCCTAGATTTCATCCACAACTCCCTGAAGACAACGGGGAGCGATGGAATCTCCCACAGGTTTTGCCTCAGACGTTCGGCGCGTTCAGGGTCGGAATATTTTGTGTTCACTCCTTGTGGTCGGTCAGACGAGCCTGGTGAGTCTCTATGGCAACCCTGGAGCACCTCACAGAGCTCTGAGCACTCAGAGATCCCTCTGCCCACGGAGCTTCCTCATGGATTTCTGTGCTTTGTGCCTAAGGGCTCTCCTAACCCTCCGTATCTTAACTGGGCTTTCCAAACCACAGCCAAATTCCAGAGCTGGGAGCTCCACACGGAGCCCAGGCTGCTGTGGTTGGCTCTGTGTCTTCATTAGCATCTTAATTAGCAACATGACACTTGGCTGAAGCGAAGCTCTGTGAGGATGCTGTGGACATTTATTGTTAAACTCGGTGATGGCAGCAACATTCCAGAGTCATTTCGGTCCTCCCAGCTCTGCTTGGCTTTTTTTTATAACTAAAAATGACACCATCAGTAGGTGATGGTTATCGTGTTGCAGAGGGGTTGTTTTTTACTTTATTTTCAAGTAAAAATCATCAAATAATTGGAAAGAACAAATGGCTCTCAACTCAAAGGAGGAAAGAAGGATATGTATGAGTAAAAATGGGGAAAAAAATTACTCCCATTTCATGGAATTTGAGCTTTTTCACTATTTTATTGATAATCCTCTACTGTGCTGTTTTAGGATATTTTTACAGTAAATCAAGAGCCAGGGTCATGATATATTTTCATATATTTCATATATTTTGGTAGGAGCCATCTCCTTTCAGCCCACAAATTTTGCTGTCTTAATTTTTTTGAGTCCCACTGGTTTCACTTGAAGCCACTGAATGGCAGTTGTGGTGGCCTTCCCCGCTGCCTGGAAATGTGTCAGAGGCATCAAATCTTCTCAGTCTGAAGTTTTAAAGGGTTCTGCTGTACCTGTACATATTTTGGATGGAAGGATCTCTCTCCCTGGCCTGGGGCACCTCTGGGTTCCCTTGTAATGACAAGGGATGTGTTTGGCTCTGCTGGTCTTTCTGCTTTTTAGTTTTAGCCAGTGCTGCAAATTATTCCTCCTTTCTGGCACCGTGGGTCTTGTCAGCTCCCTGGAGGGTGGGAGCAGGCACAGACACAGGGATATTTTCTTCTTCTCTGTGGCAAAGTGCGTCCTGTGAAATGCCGTTGATTTCTCGGTTTTAAATTCATTTTTACACGCAAAATATGGCAAAAATTAGTGTTGCATGAGACACCGCGGCACGTCAGGATTGATGGAAAGTCATTCCCCTAATTAGGCAGCAACTGGGGCTGGCTGGAGTGTCCATAATGTGAGGAAGCTGTGGGGAAATCGAAGTAAAAAGCTGTTGGACTGCTCGTTACTGACTCAGTGTCATGTTTGGGATCAGAAATCCTGCTGGGAGTGGGCCAGTACTGAGTGCTGGGTTCATATTCTCTGGGACTGTCTGGCCCCAAGATTCGCAAGACCGTTACAAATCCTTTTTAAAAATATCTTTCAATAAAATAGCCCAATTGCAAGAAAAAAAACCCCAAAAATACGTTACTTAATCCAATATTTGTATTCTCTTACGTAGAATCATGGACTGGTTTGGGTTGGAACAGACCTTAAAGACCATCCAGTCCTAACCTTTTCCATGGGCGGGGACCTTCCACTGTCCCAGGCTGCTCCAAGCCCCGTCCAACCTGGCCTTGGGCACTGCCAGGGATCCAGGGGCAGCCACAGGGAAATCTCTGGGAATCAGGGCCCCTCCACCCTCACGTTCATTTAATAATGAGGTTCCTTCCTTAGAACCACTTGAGGCAATGTAGGAAAACTGACTGGAGGAGGTTATGGAGTGATTTAAGGCCCAGTCCTGATTGCTGAGCATAATTAATTCTGTTAATTGATCCTGTTGATTAATTTACGCGGCCTTAAAGGAAAGAAGATAATTGCCCCGTGTGGGTGGAACTGGGCTATGAAAAGATAATTCTGAACCCAAAAAAACTGGTCTTTTCCCACTTGCAAAGGTGGGGTGGTTTTGCATTTTCTTTACCTTTCTGCAAATATTAAAGATAAGGTCATTGGTTTTCTCGTAGAATATCCCGAGCAGGAAGGGATCCACAAGGATCATGGAAGTGCAGCTCCTGGAAGAAGCATCCTCATGGATGCTCCTGCCTGCCAGGAGCTGGGCGCGCCCCTGTCAGAGCACAAACTCCACATCAAATCCACGCAGCTCAAGGAGGCCACTCCAGCACTTTGAGCAGCCCAAACGGCTTCTCTATTTTTGCATCAAGCTGGCATTTTCCTGAATTTCTGCCACCTAAGTTTCCTAGATTTTCTCCTTTCAGTGCCCAGGTGTTTGTGCTGCACTTTTTGAACTCCTCACAGTGAGTTTTTCCACAGTTAGGCAGAAGCTGTGTGAGGATGAGATCTCCGGGACCCGTTGCTCCTTTGCATGTCGAGCATGGTGCCGATTTGCATATTTTGGTACTTGAACTTTACGAATCACTCCTTATGATCAATAAATAAGGTGTCACTTACGTGCTCATGTTCAGGAAATGAGCTGCATTTATCTTCCCTGTGTTCTCAGGATGAATTCAGGTGTTTTGGCACAGCGCACTCACCCCGCCTGCCTCGTGCTGTTCACCTGTCAAAGGCTGGACCTCTGAGCCTGTAACTCCTTAATTAATGATATTATAGATGCTGTAGCCTTAAGGACTGGGTTGTTTGGTCACTGGCCTAAGTTGGATTTTTTCAAAGGCATATTCAATAATTTAGCTTTTTATTTATGTAAAATACCTCGTATTTTAGATGAATTTAGTCATACTGCATTAAAAAAACCAGTACCATTTTTAAGGGTCTGATGGCTGAAGACAGCTTCATTTGACAAATTAATTGCACAGTGTTTAGCAGAGTTAGTGAGGGAATGTATGATGTGGTTGTTCATTAATGATTATTAATAAATGAGGGTGGGGAGGCCCTGGCACAGGGTGCCCAGAGAAGCTGTGGCTGCCCCTGGATCCCTGGCAGTGCCCAAGGCCAGGTTGGATTCAGTTTGGAGCAGCCTGGGATAGTGGAAGGTGTCCCTGCCCATGGCAGGGGGTGGAAGTGGAAGGGCTTTAAGGTCCCTTCCAACCCAAACCAGTCTGGGATTCCAGGATTCCATCACGCCATTTGCTGTTCCTTACAGCTCCTTTCCAGTTGTTGCCAGGAGCTTTCACTCCACAGCAATGGTTTTTTTTTACTGCCTTTCCAGCAAATGCAGACATTTTATTTTGGGTGCAAATCATGAAAGAAATGAATCCCCCTCCTTATCACGGAATCATGGAATCATGGCAGGGCTGGGAGGGTTCCCACGTGACTCAAGCTGGCGTTCACCAACGCTCATACAAACGATGTTTCAATAGTTTTGTGTTGAATTCTTTTGGTGACTGCAGCACAGCTGTGTATTTTCCTCAGTTCCATGTTAAATAAATAGAAAAGGCCCTGGTCAGCAGGAGCGCTGAGGTTGCTGCTTGTTCCTGACTGACGGAACAAACCCGGGAAGGGAAAGCAAACTCCGGCTCTCCCGGGGATCCGGCTCGGAGTCGCTGGCAGCTCTCATTTCTGAGAGTCACTTCGAAAAGTCCTGACCTTCAGGAAATGGTTCACTTTCCCTGTAAATACAAAATGGATTTCACCTGCCAGTGGGGGAGAGGGAAGTGATTCTTCCTGTTCTGGTCATATTTTGATGCTGTGGAGCTGCAGGCACAAATCCAGGAGTTATCCAGGCAGGAATGCTGCACACCTGACATGGAGCTCTGCAAAAATTCGATTAAAAAATGGGGCCACTTCTCCTTTTCCTCTAGGAAACTCCCCCACATTCCCTGTGCCGCCTCAGGCAGGATTCTGACTGATTCTGCTTCTGCACTTGGCTCTTAAACCCAAAATTTTGAACCTGTCCTTTTTCCTTCCACTGCTCTTTTGATGGGATTTTCTGCTCCCACCTGGAATTTGTGTGGCATCCAGACAGCAAATTAATTTGGAGTCTCAGCACTGCTGCAGGGAAAATCCTAACTAATTATAGGAACAATGGACAACCCTGGGATGGCACGAGGGAGATTTTCAGAGGAGAAAGGAGGGGTTAAAACCTGATCTCTAATTCCCACATTTTGGGGGTGTGTTTTGTCCTGCAACTTCCACAAGAAAAAAGTTCCCAGGGAGATGAAAGTCTGTGATTTCTGTAGAACATTTTGATTTTTTGTTCATGATCACAAGCTTAGCTCCTTAAATGAGGTGTGGCTGGAGGTGGGGGAAGTGGTAATATTTTCCCAGCAAGCCTAAAGTGGCTGCAGGTCAGCATTCCATAATGATTTTCGTCAGAAAGATGAATGCCATCCCAAAAAAAGTTGGAAGCTCCCAGCGCCTCAGCTTTGATATATGAATATTGCCACTGTGGATGCTGGAATGTCATTCTGGATGCTTCGTGGGTTTGTGGCTGTGAGACATTCCTTAGGCTGCTTCAGAAACGCTTTTCCTACACATTTTAAAGCAACTTTTGGTCTTTGGTTTTCTTCCTATTTTTTTTTTTTTTTTCTTTTGGCTGGTCTGTGATTTCAAAACGCTTCTGGAAGTGAATTGAAGAGACGGGAGGATCTTGGAGATATTCATCACACAAAAACGAGGAGTCACCTTTTAACCACCTCTAGTTTGATGCCCTGCAACGTCAAGGAAGGGCTGCGCTGCATTAATTCCCACAAATTCCAGCTGGGAAATCACGGAGCCCTCGCAGAGAACTGTTGGAAATAGTTGATGTGTGCGAGGTTTTATAAATTGCCCACCCTCCAAGCTGTACAGATCTCATGAGAACGTCGTCTTTGAGAGAAGGTTTCCCAGGATTGTGGTAGTTTTTAAGTGAAAAGAGCAGCTTTTGTTCGGGGCGTGTTCGTGCCCTCAGCCCCAGCCTGCCGAAGCACTTTGCAACCAGAGCTGCTTAAAATGTGTTGGGAAAAAAGCAGGAAAACGGGAGACTGCCCTCTAACGTCAACACATCCAAGCAAAAGGGACTGGAAAGCAGCACAGGGACATGGAGGGGATAAGGACTTGCTCTGGATGAACAGAGCTTGGAGTAGAAAAGTAGAGGAACATTTGAAATTTGGGGGTTTGCAAAAGCACCAAATGCAGATGAGAAGCCAGGAAAAGCCAAGTCTGAGCCTCAAATTCCATTTGTTTCTCGAATCCTGCCTCAGGTGAGGCTTCAGCCTTTTCCTTCTTGCCTTTCAGTGGGATGAACATTTAGTGGGATTGGCTCAGATGATCCATTGTGATCCCCTCCATCCTTAGCTGTTCTGTGATCCTGTTTTCCACGGAAAGGTGGAAAATATTCTCTAAATAGAGAATATTTCATGCCAGTTGTTAAAACACAGAGCGTGAGTAAAATAAACATGCCTTGGATCTGGTACCACTTCCTATTGCACCAAATGGGCTTTAAAAATATCAAAGGTACCCCCCCAAAAAAGGGGAAAGTCAATATTTGCATTAATATCAAAGATCAGAGAACACCGGGAATGGTCCCAGTGTGAGGCCCTGCTCTGTGATTTCAACACCACCAGATTTCTGGGATTTGTTTTCCCTTGCTGCCCAACCGCGGATTTCTGCGGATTTCAAATTTTTATGGTGTGGCCACCAATTCACACCATGGGACCAGTGCTCCTTTTCCATGGAGAAGGGCTCGGGGAATAAACATGAAAGGTGTTCCCAAAACGCTCCAGACTGCAATGCTTAATTTTGTGATCACTCAGGCAGCTCACAGGAATATTCACAGGGGAAGGACACCAAGGTGGATGCAAATCCAAACATGATTGAAGCATCAATCACTTACTCACGGAGAAATATTTACAGTGGGGTTTTTTTTTAACTCGACAAAGGGATAATGAAATGTGTGTCCTAGGGGGGTTTACGGGCAAATTTTTGTTCCAAACATTTGCAATTAATGCAGAAATTGTGCGCTCATCAAGCATTGAAAAAGGCCGGGAATGGAACAAAACCCCAGAGGGGTTGAAGTGAGGCTGGCCAGGACTTTTCTCCAAACGGTTTTCCATTGGAAAATGCCAGCTCATAAAGAACGAAGTGATCTGTGGAAATCAATCAATCCTGACAGAGTCACAGCGAGGAACGTTCCCTGCCAGCTGTCAGGCTCCTGCTCCAGTCTCCTTCAGGAACTGATCCAGGATGTTCACCCACCTGGACACCTGGACACATATCCCATGTCCCGTGTCCTTCCCAGCCCTGGAAGCCCCCAGGAGCTCCAGAGCCACTGAAATCCAGTGTCACTGTGAGCTTTCTGCTGAGCTGTGTGAGAGATTTCCTGGTCTGAAGGGACACGTGCAGGTGTGTTCGGTTTTTCCCATTCTTTGTGTATTTTAACCTCAGAATTACCTGCACTGATTTCTGGTCTCCTGAACAAGAAAGGAGAAGCAAATCCAAGCTGAAAACGACGGCGAAACCTGGAGAGAAGCTCTCCCAGTCTCCCAAAGCACTGACTCTAAAAGACCAGCAGATTTACTGACGTTAGCAAGCGTTTAGTCCTTGTTTTCCAGATAATCCAAAGCAAGCTGCTGGTGCTGGAAGGAGCGAGAAGTGCCAGCCTTGGAGAGCTGCCACCTCCACTGGCCATTCCCAAACTGCACTGCAGGTCCTCCCAGGGGGCCAGGAGGCTTTCCCAAACCTCATTACATCCCCCATGGAGGCATTATCCCTGCAGCTCCTGCACCTGCACTAATTTGGGTGGGATGGGGGATGTGGAGGGGGAGCAGGAGCCGTCGGGATCCACAGTTGATGCCTTGAGGGGCTACCGAGAAACAGAGACCAGGCAGGAGTAAGGGAATAAAGGTGGATATTGATCTGAAAGGCCTTCAAAGGTGCACCCTGGGGAGCCAAAGGCCACATCCAAGATGGGCCCCAAGATGGGCCCCGAGTCACGAGTTCTTCACACTTTGATAGGTTTGGTTCATTTGCAGATCAGCATCAATTCGCCAATTAAAACTTGAGCTAATGATGGAATTTCTTCCATTTCTCCCCCTCTCCAGAGGCCCTGGTTTGCACCTTTTGGGCCTGGGACAGCCTGAGTGTCCTTGAACAAGGAGCTGGGAGAGGCTTTGTTGTGTCTGTCTGGCACAAGAGAGCAGCAGCCAACAGGCTGCAGGAAACTTCAGAGTTCCCCACCAGGCAGCGCAGGATTTAAAAATATAAAAGCCAGAACCTGAGGCGTCACAGTGATCAGCCCTGCTGGAGCTGCTGGAGGTTTTCCTGCAATAAAAGAAGAGTTTTATTCTTCTTTCTCCATCTTAGCCGTAGCATGGTGTGTTTCCCAGCCCTCCAGGAGGTGTTCCCACACGCCTTGGCAGCAGTTTCAGGTACATCTGTGCAGGTTGGAGATGCCCGTGAGCAGATGGAGCTGCTGCAGATGGCCCGGCTGGCACATATGGGGAGGAGGGCTCGGTCCCTTGTGCTGGGAATGGGATGTTGTTCCCAGTCAGAGGGGTCAGAATGGCTTCCACTTATCACTCAGGATCCCTGTACCTGCGATTCCAGGCTGGAAACCTGTAAATGTCACATGGAATGGCTTTCACTTATCACTCAGGTTCCCTGTGCCTGTGATTCCGGGCTGGAAAACTGTAAATGTCACATGGAATGGCTTTCACTTATCTCTCAGGTTCCCTGTACCTGCAATTCCAGGCTGGAAACCTGTAACTCTCACGTGGAATGGCTTTCACTTATCACTCAGGATCCCTGTGCCTGCAATTCCAGGCTGGAAACCTGTAAATGTCACATGGAATGGCTTTCACTTATCACTCAGGATCCCTGTGCCTGTGATTCCGGGCTGGAAAACTGTAGTTATCACACGTCAAAGCTCATTGCTGGCAGCTTGGGAGGGAGGGGCTTGGGAGAGGTATTTCCAGCCTGCATCCTGCAAGTTGTTCCTGCTAAATGCTGATTAATTGTTCTCTCTTGTTAATAAACACCACGAGGAGAGGTCCCCACAGCTCGGGCCTGGTTTAAATTAAGATTCAGGACAGGGATGGGAAGGTGCCATTGCTGGATGTGTGGGAATATTGCCGTGCTCGCCCTTTCCAGAAGCAATTTCCAACCTCTCTCCCCAAACACAAAGCCCACCAGTGGGCAGAATCCAAGATTAAATCTGTCATGTTTTTATTTCGTTCCAACACCTCTGTCTGAAATCCAAACTAACTTGCAGAGGAAAGCAAGGAGCCCTCCAACCCCAGAATATCAGCAGCAGAAACAACAGCCAGGCTCCAAAGGGCAGGAAAACATTCCATAAGCTGGGAAAAACAGAGGGTTCTGCCGCAGTGACTGAGGAGTTTTATATCCTGTATGGATTTCCTTCGAATTTTAATGAAGGAAACCAAGTAACAAGGAAGATTCTCCCACTTTAATAGCAGAAAGAGTGGATTCTCTGGAAAAGGAGTGGGATGCCTTTTATCTTTTCCTAATGAAAACACTGCCACCAGCTGGTTACTGAACGGGTTTGACTGGGGCTTTGCACAGAAAAAATTACACTGGGGGGGTTTTAATCCACAGCTAAACCAGGAGTGGTATTTGAGGTCGATGTTTTCAGAACAGAAAGCAATTAATTATCTGTATGCTCCATTTCTTTTTCAAATAGAGGTACACGAGAATAAAGCAATTAATGCTTTTTGCCTTAAATATCTCGTTAAACAAAGTGGCCACTACATGAGGTACTTCTGTCACCTTCCACCTCCATGAACTGGTGTGACCCTCTCAGCTTCCACTGCAGCTCAGACACCTCCAGGTTTGTAGCTGATTATTTTTCAATTAACGGTGAAATTAATTGAATTGAGGCATTTAAAACACAGGAAAATGAATTTGTCTCTTCGGATTCATTGGTTTTTACGGATGTCCACTGTTTTGCTGAGTCCCTGCTCGCCGGAGCTGGAACAAACCCTGACAGCTCTGGGCTGTGAGGGCAGCACAGGCTGCAGCTGTGGGTCTTGGTGCCAAGATTCGGGATGGATCCATCAGCTCCTGACTCCTGATTTTGTTAAAACATCAGCAGTGGCAGCGTTGACATTTCAATGGCCATGGTGGGTTTTGAGACAATTGCAGTGCTCGGAATGATCATTCCAGGCTTCCTGCAGCAGCGAGAAAAATGCAGCTCAGCTTCTGAAAGCTGATGGAACAATCACTGGGAAGAGAAATCTTGTAAATGGAGGGTGAGGTCGGAGGCACAATTCCGTGCTCAGGGGGGATTCCCAATTGATCCTGGGCTGGAGAGACAGAGGATTGATTGCAGTCTGAGGCTCTGTGAGTGCAGCAGTAGATGTGTTTCATGCTGGAGGAAATCATTTCCCTTCCAGGTGATGATCTCCTCTGGCCCCAGACACAGGTACTGACTTTTTGTGTTTGTGATTCATTTGTTATATTTATTTGGGGTTTTTTTATCTCTCAGCAAGTTGAAGCCATGAGGAATTTCAGGACTCCTTCACCAAGCTTTGGCCTGAGGAGAAAATTTGCCCACCAAACCTGTGCCTGTGATATCACAGAATCCTTGAGGCTGGAAAAGCCCTCCAGGATCACCGAGCCCAAGCTGTGCCTGATCCCCACCTTGTCCCCAGCCCAGAGCCCTGAGTGCCATGTCCAGGCCTTCCTTGGACACCTCCAGGGATGGGATTCTCCTGTTGTCCTCCTCTGGACACGCTCCAGAGCTCTGTGGCTTTTTACAGCCTCTCTGCTGCACCATGAGCTAAGAATTCTCCCTGGCTTTTGCCACCAGACTCAGCTCAGGGCGAACCTAAACCACGTTTTTCCTCTTGCCTTATCATTCATAGATTTAAAACAATTAAAGACATGATTTTTTAAAAAAAGTAGGGATAAAATTTTAAGTGAGTCCAAGTTTTCTACGAGCTGGTTTCAACCCAGCAGCCCACAAGTCCTGCTTTCAGCGCTGTGTGGGGTGGGGTTTTCTTCCCAAAACAACCTTCCGTGGTGTGAGGCCAAATTAGTTGTTCTTTTTTTCCTTGGAAACAAACATTTCTCTAATGATCCAATATCTCATTAGGCAGCACCAAAATACTGGTTTTGCTCAGGGAGGGCCTGGTTTGTCATGAGCTGACAGCAGCTGTTGGACCTTAAAACATCCCAAAATTGAAATTCTTCTGTCTGTGCACCTTCCACACCCTAAGAGTGTCCTATTCTCCATATCCATTGGAATGCCTGTGGAACATTCACTGCTCGGCAGTAACAACAAACACATTTAAATCCATTGGTTTAATCGGCTGTGAAAATTTTCCTCAGGGAGGGAATTCAGGACATAAAACATGTTACAGCGCCCGTGCAGATTGTGTCGTGCTCTCTCCCAGCAGTCCCATTCATTTCAATGGATTGCCTGCAAAATAGGGAAGAGCCAGTGGAGGGAAGAGGGAATCCAGCCCCACGCCTGGCCAGGGATGCTGCTGACACCACCACGAGAGAGGTAAAACACCCGAAAGTCACCTACGGAAACTCAGCCAGGAGGAGAAATTTCTCTCTTTGCTGTACAATAATCCTGCCTTGGAGAGGAGGATTAGGGGAGGATTAGGCTGCAGTGAAGCAAGGGCACTCTGTTCCCCAGGGACAGACTTCTCCCAGGGATTTAGTGGAATTTGGAAGGCACCCGTTGACTTCACGTGGCCGCTGCTTCACCCCGTCCTCCCGAACCTGCGGCGTGGACGTGACCTGGGAGCTCCAGAAACGCGCCTTTGGGGGATGCCACTGGAACTCCCTGATCTCTGAGGGCACTTGGGATGGCCCCAGCACAGGTGGGATCTCTGTGGCTGCAGTGGGCAGCCGGGTCCCTGCTCCGTTGGTAACCAGAGCCCCGATGGAGCCGCAGGTGCAGATGCAGACACAGGGTGAGGAGAAATGGGAGTATCACTGAGAATCTCCTTGTTTTACTGATTTCACCTCGCTTTCTTTTTTTTTTTTTTTTTTCCCCCTAATGTTGGGTCTATTTTAAGGAGGTTCAAGGGGGACTTCATTGCTGCACAGCTCCCTGACAGGAGGGGGCAGCCGGGGGGGTTCAGGCTCTGCTCCCAGGGAACAGGGACAGGAGGAGAGGGAACGGCCTCAGGCTGGGCCAGGGGAGGCTCGGGTTGGACATCAGGAAGAATTTTCTCATGGAAAGGGTTGTCAAGGGTTGGAAGGGGCTGCCCAGGGAGGTTTGGAATCCCCATCCCTGGAGGGAATGACTGGAGGTGGCACTCAGAGCTCTGGGCTGCTGACAGGGTGGGGATTGGTCACAGGTTGGACTCAATGATCCTGGAGGTTTTTTCCACCCTAAATGATTCTGGGATTTTAGGATCTGGCATATAAATCAATATATACTGCCAGCAGCAAACAAAGATCCAGATCTGGTCCTGAAATTTAAGTTATTCCATAATTAAACAAAAAACTCATCCCAGAGAGATATTCAGACATCTGCCTCTTCCCAGCATCCATAGATATTCTAGGTTCTGACAATACTACTCAATTACAGGGTTTCTTATCAACAAAAAGTCATGGAATATTTGAAGTCAGTTAATCAATGAAGACAGGATACGAAATAGTCAAATTTAAACTGAAAATGTGCATGTGTATATGGGGCAGATAAGTGCTTCATGCTGGTTTGAATTACCTGGTAACTCGTGAAGTGTCTCAGGGTAATTGTGACGCCTCAGGTTCTGGCTTTTATATTTTTAAATCCTGCACTGCCTGGTGGGGAACTCTGAAGTTGCCTGCAGCCTGTTGGCTGCTGCTCTCTTGTGCCAGACAGACACAACAAAGCCTCTCCCAGCTCCTTGTTCAAGGACACTCAGGCTGTCCTAGGCCCAAAGGGTGTAAACCAGGGCCTCTGGAGAGGGGGAGAAATGGAAGAAATTCCATCATTAGCTCAAGTTTTAATTGGCGAATTGATGCTGATCTGCAAATGAACCAAACCTATCAAAGTGTGAAGAACTCGTGGCTCGGGGTCCATCTTGGGACCCATCTTGGGACCCATCTTGGGTGTGGCCTTTGGCTCCCCAGGGTGCACCTTTGAAGGTCTTTCAAATCAATATCCACCTTTATTCCCTCACTCCTGCCTGGTCTCTGTTTCTAGGTAGCCACCCAAGGCATCAATTGCATTTTAAAACTGATGTTTGGTTCTCTGACAGGCTGGGAATATCCATCTTCCAAACTACAGATTCCCAGCAGGGTGGAGAACTCTGTTGCACGAGAGTTTATTATGAGCTACACAGAAATCCTAATTGCACTTCTAATTGCCAGCAAGTCTGGCAGAAGAAACAGAGCGTTGGAGGGGTGGATCCCAATTGTTGAGCGAACACAGCAAAGCGATGAGAAGGGACAGATTCTGTGTCACAGCAAAGCTGATGCGTCCCAGGAGGATGTGCTGGCTGGAGCACATGGAGGCTCCCATGGGGTGGGAATGGTTCTTGATCCCAGTGGGTTTTGGATCAGATCCTGGGATAGCAACACAAGTTCTGCAGTATTGACTGTCCCAGAGTCATGTTTCTCTACAGATCTCATTAGCTGTCCCCTCATTAACTACAGGGTGAGTGGGCACTTCTCATTTCACAAAGAGAATGTGTTGACCTGCAGTCAAACTCAAACAGACACTTCAGGGGAAGATTTAGAAAGCTGCTCTTGGAAAAATGAAAATCGTGGCATGTCAGGCATGACAAACATCTTTATTTTCTCCCTGTGTGTTTCGGAGGCTTGACTTCTGATTCAGCACATGAATACCTGCAGGAAAAGCTGTTTTCCCAATGTTCTTGGCAGATTTCTGCTCGGGATTATTTCAGATTGCAATGTTTTGCCTGCTGATAAGATGTAAATAAACCCATGGGCTCCTATTCCCCTTTGATAAAGGAATTAATAGAATAAAGGACGAAACAGGCTCTCTTGAAAGATGTTTGCACACATTACAGAGTTGTGAAGCTTTCTGAAGGTTGCTCATCCAAAAATGACAACAAAAGTGATGTTCACTGATGTTTTGTGCTGTAATTTAGCAGATTAGCAGCTAAATATCAGGTTATTAATTGACTTCTTTTCCCAAGTCCTCCTTAGGGATACCTGGTCAATTCTGAAGGCAGAACAAGAAAATATCTCCCTGTTTAGGAAACACGGCCAGGCAGCAGAAATGGTGGTGATTTTTAGCAGAGACTTCTGCAAACAGAGCTGTTACTCCTCCAGGAGACTCCTGACAAGTCCAGAACAAATATTCTGACAGCGAATCGACTCCTGAGCTGCGTGAGCCAAACACTTTGAAAAATGTTGTGTGTTGACTCAGTCAAAGGTTTTCTACATCGTTGATAAACTCAGCTCTTTCAGCCTTCAAAAGAGCGATTTCTGTGTTCCTTGGCGTATCCTTTGTGCTCTCCTTGCAGGAATTTGTGAGTACAGCAGTAATCAGTTAATTCTTGCACATTTAAAAAGCCGTTTGTACGCTACAATGGGCTTGGGAGCAGCACTTTCAAATTATACCTCAGGAATGAAAATGTTTTCCCTTCAGGAATTACTCCGTATCTCCCAGGCTAACAATTCCCACTGTTTTCCATCGTGTTTCCCATGGGAACATGAGCCTTTAGAAGAGGGCAAGAACTACTCTGAGGGGGGAAAATAACAAGGGGAATGGAAAATCCAATGACTAAACAGAGAGCGTGGATTTCCATTTTGTCTTTCCAGTCCAGGCCTCAGTCAGCAAGGCCTGAGGCCTCCGACGTGTCTTCACCATGTTGGGCTTCAAAAGAAGTTTCTTCTTCTCCTTCTCCTTCCCCCAGGTGGCTCCTGCCTGGCACAAACAGCACTAAACCAACAAATATGGGGGATTTGATGCTGTGACTCAGAAGAATCAACTCCTCCTAAACAAAAGCTGAAGGAGACTCCAGGGATGGTTCAGGCCCAGATCTTGTGTTGCCTCCAAGCAAAAAACTTTCTTCTAAACACCGAGTCAGACAACAATCCTGCTGAGACAACAGCCAGCAGCAATGCTCCAGACACTGGCAGTGAGGAAGTCTAGACAGCTCCTGCAAGAGCAATTAGGAATTCTTAAGATGTCTCCTGTTGCCATTGAGTTGGTCTCATTTTGCCTCATTGCCAGTGGACCAACCTGGCTGGTCCCCCCTCAAACAGCCTCTCTTCGTCATCCTCTTCTTCTATTAAACTAAATTAAGTCTTTGAACTTCTTTTTAAAAAGCCACTTTTTTTTTTTTTAAAGTCTAGGTCTCCCTGCTGTCCTCCAACTTCTACATTTCATCTCCGACCTTTCTGAAATTACCTCTTAAATTAAACACCTCTTTTGCAGCAGTCACAATAACGGCTCGTATTCAATATCCTCCCTCTTCCAGCAATTCCTGAAGAATCACTGCATGGGAAGCTACTCCTACCTGAATTTTGCCTTTCTGGATGTGTCCCATTGAATCATTTCCCCGTGGCAATCTCCAGTGCTGGTTGTTTGGGTTCTTTTCTATTTTGTGACATCGTAATTTTTACATAAATGGAAATACTGACGAGAGTCAGGCCAGGAAGAGATTCCTGTGGATGCATACTGAGTTATCCCCAAGTGCACTGATGAATTCCTTCCTGAGGGTAGAAAACACCACTTTTTCCCAACAAACATCCAAATAATCTGGTCCTACCATAAGATCTTATTACAAAATCCAGCGAGCGGCACAGGAGAAAAAAAAAATCCACTTCCAAATTTCTGTGCTGCTCCAAAACAAGACGTGAACTCTGTCATTAGCTTTGTTTTTGTCGTCTTCTCTGTCTGAATTTTAAAGCTCTGCACATAAAGCAGCCGGAATTGCTGCCGGATTTTGAGGCAGGTGACATTTGTGTATCGCTGTCGTCGCCGCCGGATGACTCTGGTAATGCTCTAATTACGTGTAGCGAGTTGTCTCTAAGTGCTGGATGCAAAGCTCCCTGCATCATTAGGCACCTTGTTGTTTACTAAATGTCTTTTATGATCCTACAGAGGCCCCAGTGAAGGTTGTGGCGGTGATTGCGTGCGGAATTTCTATTTTGGGGGGTTTCTAATTCAGCCGTTGGTTTTCACTCCGGGCTGAAATCTGGTGGATCAGTTCTCAGCTGAGACTGAACTTAATTACTGAGTTTAACAGCAAAGTTCGGCGTGGCTGGATTAGACAGCTCGAGGGTGGCTCTCTTAGCATTAAAACGGCAACATTTTCCAATATCTTTTCTCTTTGGCAGGGGATAAGAATCTTAAAGGAAAGATCTTAATGCCTGAGGTGGGTGTTGGTCTGGATGAGGGGATCGGGGAATGGGTTGGGTTGGAAGGGAACTTAAAGCTCGTGTAGTCCAATCCCTCTGCAATGAGCAGAGACATCTTCATCTAGACCATGTTCCTGGTGTCCTGTGGACAAGGGACATCATCTTGCACTTCTGTCAGGTGTTTGGTGTTAACCACGAGCCAAAATTACCTTTTTTATTTAAAAAAAGTGACTTTATTAATCATTCTGTTTCGGTTTGGTTTTTTTTTTAAACCCAATTTTGAAAAATCTCTTCTAGATGGAAATGTTAATTAAATACATGCTGCAAAGAAAAAATTATGAGTGTCCTATGCTGGCTCTACAGCAAATTGAAAATAAATTTGCCATTTAAAAATAATACAAAAAAATTAATGGGTTTTTAACCAACAAAAATGGGATCAGCTGGAAAGGGAAACGTTGCTGGCAGAGGAATTAGAGTGGCAATCTGACACATTGTTTGGCAAGGTCTAATATTAGGAATATTTTGTCAAGTGCTGTAAATAAACTGGAAATAGTCTGGAAGGGTCCTGTAATGGCTGACTCAGCTGGTCCTTCCCAGAAAATTTTTCATCAGCCCATGGCTACATTTTATAAAAAAGTTGATGTGATTTCTCCTTGTTTTGCAAAGGAATTGATCCATGGGAAGTGCAGGATTTCCACTTTTAAAGCACCTCTGGGTTGAGCTCGTGGGAGTCATTTCACATGAGGCAGAAGGACAATGGGGGCTGCAGCCTCTGGAGGAGATGGCTCTGGAAAATTATCCAAGACTGGAGACCAGCAGAGAAAAGTGTCTCAGCAAAAGGCTGGGAGAGCTGGGGGTGTTCACCTGGAGAAGAGAAGGCTCCAGGGAGACCTCAGAGCCCCTTCCAGTGCCTAAAGGGGCTCCAGGAGAGCTGGAGAGGGGCTGGGGACAAGGGATGGAGGGGCAGGACAAGGGAGAATGGCTTTAAGCTGAAAGTGGGGAGATTTAGCTGGGATGTTGGGAAGGAATTGTTCCCTGGGAGGGTGGGCAGGCCCTGGCACAGGGTGCCCAGAGAAGCTGGGGCTGCCCCTGGATCCCTGGCAGTGCCCAAGGCCAGGCTGGACACTGGGGCTGGGAGCAGCCTGGGACAGTGGGAGATGTCCCTGCCATGGCAGGGGTGGCACTGGATGGGCTTTAGGGTCCTTCCAAACCAGTCCGGGATTCCATGGCAAAGCTGCTGTGGTTTTAATCAGAGTTTTCAGTCAGTCACTTCAGCTCAGATTACATAGCAGATTAAATCCCTTATTTAATTATCCATCCGTAATTCCAAACAGAACTTTCACTCATAGACCTCAAATTTAAGCCCAGCTCCACTCACTCTCCCCGTCCCCCAAATTTTTCAGTTTTAATTTTCTCTCCTGATGTGAGTAATAGCACAGAACATTTTACAACAAATATTCCATTATTTTCCGATTCTTGCTGTTGTTTCAAAATAGATTTATAAACATGTTTTTCTGAGTGTTTTCACTTACAAGAGAAAGCTGCACCTCATGTGGGCGCCTCATATAATTCGCTCAATAATCTCAGCACTCAATTAAATTTTAAATGTTTCTCCATTAAACACTTATTTTACTCCAGTAAATAATTTAACGGGTTTTCATTTAAAAGTGTCTCACCTCACGGAGTTTTCAATCTCCTTTTTTTTAATAAAGTCACATCATCCTATTTCTTCAATCTGAAATAAATGGACTTTTGCCTAAAGATTTTTTGGGCACATTCAGTGCTGTAACTCTGCACATACATTTGCATTCACTGTCTGAGTAATATGGAAAAATAAAAGCAAAATGAATCAGGAAGCGAGCCCACAAACTTGGAATCAATAGATAAAAATGAAATGCACTGATTTCAACAAAACCCTCCATCCATTTCTATCCTGAGTTCCTGTCCCAAATGTGGAACTGCTGATTGTCACAATTGGTGATGACCGGGATAATTCAGATCATAGAATTCCTCTGCTGTACTCAGATAAATATCCAGACCCATCTCTGCCAGAGTTGAAACTTTCTATGCTTGATCTTACTCAAAAATTAACTTTCTGTTGACTTTGAGCAAGGGAAACTTTCAATAACCTGAATATCGTTAAAAAGTCAGCGTTCCCTGGGAATTACCTTTTGTAAGCAGACTGAAAGCTCGAGTTTCTCCCCTGCAATCAGGAATCTGCTGGGTGACCTTGGTGAAAAACTGGGAATTGTTTAGAAAAATATTTAAGGGGTGGGACAAATATTTTTATCTGTCCTTTTTTTTTTTCTTTTCTGGAGAGAGAAATCAGAAGTTGTTTAAATTTTGCTTTAAGATTTTAAAATCTGTAGCGAGTACTGATGACATGAGAAAGGACTAATGGAGAAAGGCTTCAAAGTGAGAGAGGAGAGATTTAGATGGGATATTGGGAAGGAATCCAATATTCCATCCCACTTGGAAGGAATTCCAATTCCAATTCTCAAGGTGCCCAGAGAAGCTGTGGCAGCCCCTGGATCCCTGGAAGTGTTCACAGACTGGTTTAGGTTGGAAAGGACCTTAAAACCCATCCAGTGCCACCCCTGCCATGGGCAGGGACACCTTCCACTGTCCCAGGCTGCTCCAAGCCCCAGTGTCCAGCCTGGCCTTGGGCACTGCCAGGGATCCAGGGGCAGCCACAGCTTCTCTGGGCACCCTGTGCCAGGGCTTCCCCACCCTCCCAGGGAACAATTCCTTCCCAATATCCCATCTAAATCTCTCCTCTTTCATCTGGTTCAGGATCACCAACTTTTATTGCCACCACCTTCGCCTGTTGCAGGACTCCAGGACAGACATAAACCTTTTCCTTTCCTTTTTCCTCATCTGTGCATTGGAACCAGAGCATCGGACACGGGGACAATGCAAAAATCCCAGCACACATCCCTCTGTGAGCTTGGAATTGCTCGTGGCACACAGGACAGGAGATGCTCATTAACATCCACGGGGCTTGGCCAACACAAAACTGCCAAGCCAGGCTGAGAAAGGCCAGCACCCAGAAGTTGTTTGTGCTGATGGTTAAGAGCCTAAAACGCTTTTGCAGTAACGGAAATGGGCTGGAAAATATTCTGTAGGTGAGGGTGTGCTGGGAGATTCATCCCCTATCTTTATCTCATTAATTTCAGAACACAAGTTATATTTCCTGAGCATCGTTCCTGACCATAAAGTGCTTGTCCCTCCATCATTGTCTCCTCATCCCCTTTTTGATGCAGGCTTGGCTGGCCTGAGATTATCCTAAACTCTTTGGAGCTGGGATAAACATTTGGACAACATCCAGCGTGGTGAGACCTCCTCTGGGTTGGAGCATTGGAAAAAATTTCCACAGCAATCCTATGCAACACATGGAAAAGGGTGATAAGAGTGTCTTTAAAGCCTGTTAATGGGATGTGATTATGGATATTCTGTTGTCCAGCAGAAAATACCAGGAGAAACTTCATGGGTATTGGAGCAAGTGAGAGGAAACTTGCTTATTTCTAATTAGCTTGTATTAATTGAGAGCTTTTCATCAGTTAGTCCTAAATTAAGGGAAAATCCTTAAGCTGCCATTCAGAGCTGCTGTCCTTAGGCTTTCTCCTATGGAAGGACTGCAGATGTTTAGGAATTATCGTTTTGAAACTCTCCATTTGCATTCTGACTTCAAAATGAAACAATGATCCTTATAGTTTAAGCAGAGGAATTGATTAGCAGGGATGCCTCAGGTTCTGGCTTTTATATTTTCAAATCCTGCGCTGCCTGGTGGGGAACTCTGAAGTTTCCTGGAGCCTGTTGGCTGCTGCTCTCTTGTGCCAGACAGACACAACAAAGCCTCTCCCAGCTCCTTGTTCAAGGACACTCAGGCTGTCCCAGGCCCAAAAGGTGCAAACCAGGGCCTCTGGAGAGGGGGAGAAATGGAAGAAATTCCATCATTAGCTCAAGTTTTAATGGGTGAATTGATGCTGATCTGCAAATGGACCAAACCTATAAAAGCATGAAGAACTCGTGACTCGGGGTCCAGCTTGGGGCCCATCTTGGGGTCCATCTTTGATGTGGCCTTTGGCTCCCCAGGGTGCACCTTTGAAGGCCTTTCAAATAAATATCCACCTTTATTCCCTCACTCCTGCCTGGTCTCTGTTTCTAGGTAGCCACCCAAGGCATCAGCAGGGATGAAGGGATGTTCTTGGAAAATGTCGTGCTGCAGCTCCCCTCTCTGTCAGCAGAAGGGTTTGAGGAGGGAACTGTGGCCTTGTCTGACCCACAACAGTCCTGAGCAGAACTTTGGGATTTCAGGCACAGCCTATTCTCTTACACTTTCACACTCCCTGAACACTTTGCAGTAATCCAGATGGAAGTTCACAAACACATCGGAAACATTATTGAAAAAACCTTCATTTATTCATTTTTCCCTTTAGATTTCTTTACTGTTGGCCACAGAAGCACTTTGAGTATGGACAGATTTTGTGACTTGGTCAAAACCTCTTGTGTTTGCTCTGGTACCTCTTTAAAACCAGCAGCAGAGACCTTCGCCCTGTGGCTGAAGATTCCAACATGAATTTCCACTTGGTTCCGTGGACATCACCATTGCCGTTCACCCCTCTTGGAGTGGAGGCTGTGGCTGGGATATTTTTCCAAGATTTATTTTCTGCTTTGCTCCCTGCTTTGCCCAGCTGTGGGAAGGGGGAATCCTGCACGGGAAACTCATTTTATTCTCCTTTCATACGACTGAAAATGACCTTGGAAGGCAGAAAATGCAAGCTGAGGGTAGAGAAGGGGCAGGCTGAGGAAGGAATTTGTGACAGATGTTGCTTGTGTAAAGACTAAAACAAACTGAGCTCTGAGGTTGCTCAGAAGGTAGAGCTGATGAGTAAACACAGCTAAGAAGTAGAGTAAATAAGTGTTTGGCTACACAGGAATAAACAAGCCTTACAGGATAATCCCAGACAAGGTTTTAATTGTCTCTGTGTGGGGTTTAATATGCAAGAGGGGAGCAGGAGAGAGACGGCTGCATCTAAACAGAGCTCCTGGTCCACACCGCCGTGTCCTCACCCTTCCCAGGGGTCTCCAGTCGGGATGGAAGCTCCAGCACAGACCATTCCGTGTTTTCTTCAGCAATTCCTCTTCATTCCTCTGCGTCCTGGCTGGAAGTCCTGCCCAGGCCTCTCCTGGATGGCCCAAGGCAGGCAGAGGTGTCAATGTCCTCTGGTTTGTGCTGTGCCAGGGGCACAGAAATCCAACCGATGGAGC
The DNA here is from genome assembly GCA_013397775.1 of Eulacestoma nigropectus. Classification (NCBI taxonomy): domain Eukaryota; kingdom Metazoa; phylum Chordata; class Aves; order Passeriformes; genus Eulacestoma; species Eulacestoma nigropectus. The sequence continues at coordinate 45,820 of VZTE01003932.1, forward strand.
CCTGGTGTTCCTTGTTCTGGGAATTCACTTCTTGGCCATGAACCTCCCTGTTTTGCTGAGGAGATGGGACAGGAGGAGGCTGTGGATGGGTTAAGTCAACAGAGCAGGGCAACAGATTTGTCCCAGTGGACTAAAAATGAGAATAAATGGCTGGATTTTGGCATCTCTGAACTCCAACTCTGCACTGCAGCACGTCCCATGATTGACATCTGGGCCAGGGAGGTGGCATCCCGTGCTGGCAATAAATTTGTCCCCTCCACCCTCTCACAGAGGTCACCTGAGGAGCAGGACACCGAGGCTGAAGCCCAGGACAGCTCCTTCCTTCCATCAGTCACTTTCTTCTTCTCTTTTCCCAGCGGTGCCAAGCTGCCTCTGTCAGATCCCAAGTGCCAAAAGTGCTTTTGGAAAGTTTCCCCTCTCTCTCCTTAATTAAAAACAACTCCTGCAGCTCTGGGGTGGCTCTGTTTGCTCAGAAGAAAAGCCAGCCCTGGTCTCTCGGGTGGTAAAGTGGAAAGTGGAGGGGTCCAAAAGAGTTTATCATGGAACCATGGAATGGCTTGGGATGGAAGGGACCTTAAAGATGATCTTGTTCCAACACTTTCCACTGTCCCAGGCTGCTCCAAGCCCTGTCCAACCTGGCCTTGGACACTTCCAGGGATCCAGGGGCAGCCACAGCTTCTCTGGGCACCCTGTGCCAGGGCCTGCCCACCCTCCCAGGGAACAATTTCTGCCCAATATTCCACCCAAATCTGTCCTCTTTTGATTTAAAAGCATCCCCCTTGTCCTGTCACTAAAATATTTGATGTTTTCTCTGCTCCAGCCTCTTCCTCTTGAGATGGTGAAGAGAAAAACTAAATGAAACCTCTCAGGGGGTGTCAAATTAAAAGCAAACCCAAGAACTCCCAGCCTTTAGCTGAGGATGGAGCAGGGGAGCTCCAGCTTGGACTGCAGCCTCTGGGAATGAAGAGTGGTGTTCCCAGCAGCTGTAGGTGGACACGTGCCTGATGCTTCCAGCCCCCTGTGACCACCTGAGTTGTACCTAAATGTGTATTAAATATGAAATATGACAATTCCTGAGCTTCTAAAGTCCCCTGGATTCTGGGCTGGGATGGTCCCTGTGCTCCCTGGGGAATTGCAGGAACACCACGGAGAGAGGATGGGTCACTGCTGCACAAACTGCCCCCACTCCATGAGCTTTTCCCCTCACACAGAGCCAATGAGATGATGGAAACGGAGCATTTCACTGGGCTGGGTTGAGTGTTTTGTGGTTTTTCTAATTTTCTTGTTGCTTACACATGAAATGATGGTAATAGTCCCTAAAAGCTGTTATTCCCCATGCTGGGAAAACACTCTTTAGCCACCTGCTGCAACAAGCATGTTTCAGATCCAGCATTTTCTGTAGGAATAAAACCCTCACTGCTCGGGAGGTTTTACTAATCAGCTGTTGATTTTTCAATTCTAATACCTCAGCTATTTATCTATTTATTCAAATGCCCTGTGTACTTTATTTAAAGCTAAGATTTTATTTAATGTTTGTTCAGACAACCAGAATAGAATGATCAGCTCCAAAATGAGGGTGTTTTTTCTTCATTATCCTGCACATAAGGGAAAAAAAACCATAATGAAGAGACAAGAATTAAACTTTTTTGGAGGACATAACTTCTCAGCAGAGGCTTCACACCTGTCTCACTCCAATGGGATTGATATGAATAAGTTATAAATGCCATGAATATTTAAATTTTTATACAGCACAGGCATATTTCAGGCTACAGGAGTGATTTAGCTCCATTACTATCTGCTGCTGCCACGTGGATTCCGGGTGAAACAGGGTCTGGGACTGGTTTGTGCTGACAGGGACCGAGCAAAGTGCTGAGCTCTTTTCCATCTCACGGCCTTGCTGCAGGTGGCCACATCCTTGATCCTTTAGTCTTCCATAAAACAGAAGGAAAAGCTGTGGAAACACACACTCGTGTGGGAGATCCCTCAGGGGATTCACAAAGATGACCTTGGAAAGAAGATTCTGGGTTGGCTTTGTCACATCCCCTCTGGGGTGTCCCTTCCTTGAAGGGTTCTTTATTCCTCCCCCACAATGTCCAGGAAATAGGGAGTTGTTATTATTCAAATCATCGCCATGCAAATCTAAGACGTGACATTCAGATACTCTGCTGAGGTAAATCTCAGGTCACAGAATCGTCTAGGATGGGAAAGACCTCCAGGGCCATCGAGTCCAAGCTGTGCCCCATCCCCACCTTGTCCCCAGCCCAGAGCTCTGAGTGCCACCTCCAGCCCTTCCTTGGGCACCTCCAGGGATGGGAATTTCAATAAAGCCCCTTCCAGTCTTTAACAACCCTTTCCATGGGGAAATTCCTGCTGATGTCCACCCTGAGCCTCCCCTGGCCCAGCCTGAGGCCGTTCCCTCTCCTCCTGTCCCTGTTCCCTGGGAGCAGAGCCCGACCCCCCCCCGGCTGCCCCCTCCTGTCAGGGAGTTGTGCAGAGCCACAAGGTCCCCCCTGAGCCTCCTTTTCTCCAGGTTGAGCCCCTTTCCCAGCTCCCCATGTCTCCATTAAAATGATGGAATGAAATTCTCCCTCACTCCAGGCCTCCTCCTCAGCTCTCAGCCCTACAGGTCCCATCCCAGCTCGGAGGGATGGGGTGGACTCACCAGGAGCATTTCCTTTACCAGCTGCATTTTGTCCACACTGTGCCTTATCCTCCCTCCGGGCCCTCGTGGGCACATCGTGATTCTCAGCAGTTACACCATTTTATGAGAGGCAGAATTTGTGGAAGAAGGTCAAAGAAGATTAATAAGGGACAAGGTGTCTAATAACTACACAATAGTGGGCTAAAACAGGGGAATGATCAGCTCTCACTCTGTGCTGCTTGATCTTATTACCCTGCATTAGCAGCATCCATAATTTAAAACTTTAATAAACTCCCAGCCTCTTTGGGCCAAGATAGATGCTGCTGCTGGTTTTATTAGCTCCAGAATGGGCAGAAGCTTTATGCAACGTGATTATCCTGCATAAGCAAACACCTAATCACTCTGGGAACATTCTCATGAGTACTAAAAGGGACAAAATCAGACCGAAAGCAGCCTCAAGACAACATGGTTTCACCTTCAGCTTGAAATTTCTGTGGAACAGAGGTCGCTCAGTCTTGGAACAGAGGGCAAAGAAGTGGAAGGCTCCAAATATCAAAGCTCGAACATCCCAGAATCCCAGACTGGCTTGGGCTGGAAGGGCCCTTACAGATCACCCAGTTCCACCCCTGGATGGACTGGGACACCTCCCATGGACCAGGCTGCTCCAGCCAGAGGCTGTGAGCCAGGTTATCCCTCATGGAGCTGTTCTTTATCCCTCTGTTCCTTCCTGTTTCATACAGCTTATTCAGCCCTGGCTGTTGCCTTAAGGTGCAGTGGGTTATTCTTTAATCCGGGACTATCTGACAGTTTTTTCTCCTCTTACACAGCACACTGATTTCTCAATACCCCTCTCCTCTCCCCCAGGCTGGAGCTCAGGTGTTGGATGCACCAAACATCTGCTCCCCACGCTGCAGGTGCTGCCTGGCTGGGACAGGCGTGGCCTGGAGTCAGGGACACACGGCTGGGAGAGATCTTCTGCCTCTGGGCCGCAGCTCCTTCCCTCTTTCCCTTCTTATCCCAAAGAATTTGGGGGTTTTTTGCCCTGGCACAGCTCCTTCTGTCCCAGGCAGTGCAGGTGAAAGGGATGAGGAGTGAAGAGGAGCAATGTGCTCAGCACCAGCTGTGGGATGAGTTTGGTTTCCTTGGAGCCTCTCCCAGGAGCAGGACCCGGACCCAGGAGGATCCCAATCCCAAAGGGCAGGAGCGGCTGCAGTGCAGGGAGGCAGAGCTGGAAGTGCCACTCTGAGACCAAAGCCCGAGGGCACCTCCCCTGGGGACAAGGGGAAGGAGAAACAACAGGATTTTATCTCCACAGGGCAAAGCCTCGGCAGGGAAAACCATCCCTTGTTGGCAGAGTCTGGGACCATGCTCTGGGCTGGGCTGGGTAGAGAGGGGATGGCTGGTTTGTGTGGGCTGAAAAATCAACCTGGATTGGGGGGTAACTCAGGAGGGTCAGCAGTGATTGTTAAATCATCAAATCATTCCGTTTCTGAAAGGAAAAGAGGCGGCAGACCTGATGCTGCTGCCCTGGCACGCGGTGAGGAGCAGCTGAGATCAGACACGAGAGGTGCTGCAGGACGTGTGGGGTTCAGGCCCATGCCCTGTTCAGCTCACTAAAGCTCGTTCACTTTCCCACCCACTAATTAATTTAATTTCCATGCCTATCATAGCCGGAATACAGCATCCTCCTGCAGGAGGCCGGCAGAAAGAGCAGGTGAAGGTCGGGTGAGTGTCTGGAAAATAGAATTACAGAGAGCACTGATTGCTTTATTGCAGGTCTTATCCGCTTGTCTGAAAAAAAAAAGTAACTTTTGAAGGGCTTGGTGATGATTTTAAATGTTTGAAAAAAAAGAATAGCATTTGAAAGGATTGATGATGATGATTTAAATTTTTTAAAAAAAAAAAGAATAACTTTTGAAGGGCTTGGTGAAGATTTAAAATGTTTTAAAATAAAAATAATCACTTTTGAAGGGCTTGGTGATGATTTTAAATGTTTTAAAAAAAAAGAAAAAATTAACTTTTGAAGGGCTTGGTGATGATTTATAACGCTTAAAAAATAACTTTCAAACTGATTGGTGATGATTCTAAATGTTAAAAAAAATTAACTTTTGAAGGGATTGGTGATGATCTATAATGCTTAAAAAAAGAATAACTTTTGAAGGGTTTGGTTAAGATTTAAAATGCTAAAAAAGAAAAGATTAAGTTTTGAAGGGCTTGGTGATGATTTATAATGCTCAAAAAGTAACTTTTGAAGGGATTGGTGATGATGTAAAATGTTTTAAAATAAAAAGAATAACTTTTGAAGGGTTTGGTTAAGATTTAAAATGTTAAAAAAGAAAAGATTAAGTTTTGAAGGGCTTGATGATGATTTATAATTTTTTAAAAAAAGAAAAACTTAACTTCTGAAGGGCTTGGTGATGATTTATAATGCTCAAAAAGTAACTTTTGAAGGGATTGGTGATGATTTTAAATGTTAAAAAAAAAGTAACTTTTAAAGGGCTTGGTGATGATTTCAAATGTTTGAAAAAAAAAGAATAACATTTGAAAGGATTGATGATTTAAATTTTTTTTAAAAAAAAAGAATAACTTTTGAAGGGCTTGGTGAAGACTTAAAATGTTTAAAAAAAAGAAAAAATAACTTTTGAAGGGCTTGATGATGATTTATAATGTTTTAAAATAAAAAGAATCACTTTTGAAGGGCTTGGTGATGATTTTAAATGTTTGAAAAAAAAGTAACTTTTGAAGGGCTTGGTGAAGATTTAAAAAGTTAAAAAAAAAGAAAAAAATTAACTTTTGAAGGGCTTGGTGATGTTTTAAAATGTTTAAAAAAAAGAATAACTTTTGAAGGGCTTGGTGATGATATAAAATATTTTTAAAAAATATTATATTTTGAAAGGATTGATGATGATTTTAAATGTTTAAAAAAAAAGTAACTTTTGAAGGGCTGGGTGATGATTTTAAATGTTACAAAAAGAGAAAACATTAACTTCTGAAGGGCTTGGTGATCATTTATAATGCTTAAAAAAAAGAATAACTTTTGAAGGG
>VZTE01003932.1:61329-81157 GCA_013397775.1 Eulacestoma nigropectus
GCCCCGCCGCTCCGTGCCTGCCCTCGGGGGCCGTGCCGGCCGCGGGGGCGGAGCGGGGCTGGCCGGCGCTGTCGCCGCTGTCGCCGGCCCGGCCGCCCTACTCGTACTCGGCGCTGATCGCCATGGCCCTCCACAGCGCGCCCGGCCGCCGCCGCACGCTCAGCCAGATCTACCAGTTCGTGGCCGAGAACTTCCCGTTCTACCGGCGCGGCAGGGCCGGCTGGCAGAACTCCATCCGCCACAACCTGTCCCTGAACGACTGCTTCCGGAGGGTGCCGCGGGCCGAGGGCGAGCCGGGTAAGGCGCGGGCTGGGAGCGGAGGGATGCGCGCACGGCGGGAGCGCCACCGGGCTCCTTCTGTCCGCAGGCAAAGGCAGCTACTGGACGCTGGACCCCGACTGCGAGAAGATGTTCGACAACGGGAATTTCAGGAGGAGGAGGAAGCGGCGAGCGGAGGGGGCCGGAGCGGCGGAGGCGGCCGGGGACGGCGGTGGCGAGCAGCGGGTGGCGCGGCCACCCCCGCCCGAGGCCAGGCCTGAGGGGGCTCAGCCCCAGCTGAACTCGGGCACGAGGGGAGGATGGTTTTGTAGGGCGGAAATGTAAGTTTTTATGTAGGGTTGGTACCACAGGTGCGGGGCGGTGGGGATGGGTGTGCTGAGCGCCGCACGGTGCCCCCAGGGCTGGCCTTTTCTCCTCCCTCCCTCCCTGCTTCTCTCCCTGTCCCGTCCCACCAGAACGCTGGAAGGGCTTTAACCTCCTGCCGCGCGGGTGTTCCGGGCAGCTTTCCGTGGCCGGGGGCAAAGCAGAGCTCCCTGCCAGCCCTCCCGGCTGCGTTCGGGGAGGTGAGTGAAGGGTTTGCAGCCTGGGTGTCCCAGAGGTGCCAGGAGATGCTCAGGGGTGCTCTGGAGAAGGGCTGGGGGAGCTGGGGGGGCTCACCTGGAGAAGAGAAGGCTCAGAGCCCCTTCCAGTGTTGAAAGTCAGCTCATAAAAAAGAGGGAGAATGAATTCTTACCCCAACAGACAGGACAAGGAGCCGTGGTTTTAATCTGAAAGAGGGGAGATTTCGATTGGATATTTGGAAGAAATTCTTTACTCAGAAAGTGCTGAGGCCCTGGCACAGGGTGCCCAGAGAAGCTGTGGCTGCCCCTGGATCCCTGGCAGTGCCCAAGGCCAGGTTGGGTGGGGCTTGGAGCAGCCTGGGACAGTGGAAGGTGTCCCTGCCCATGGCACTGGATAGTTTTAATGTCCCTTCCAACCCAAACCATTGATTCCATGAGAAAGCCAGAGGGATGTGCCCTCTGCTCCCAGGATTCGTTCCCAGGGAACACCAGGCTGGCACAGAGGTCACCCAGCCCCCATCCTCTGCAGCATCTCTAACCAAACCCCCTTTATTTTCCCCAAAACACAATCCCACCTCCATGCCAGCCCGTGGAGCTGACCAGAACTTGCACGAGGAATTTCAGATTTAATCGAGCATCCAAAAAAAAAAGTTGATAATCCAAAATTTTTTTGTTTGTATTATAATGGAGCTGTAAAGCAAATTCGTACCAAAAAAACCCCACAAAAACTGTCTGAGAACCTAAAAAATGTCAGAGATTCGAGTCCCTGGTGAGGGGGAAGAATCAGCTGTGCAAAGTAAGTTTTTCTTGTGTTAAATTGTTTTTAAAAAGATCTGGTTTACAAATATCCACCTTGAGCAGATCTGGAGTGAAGGAAAGAGCAAACTGAACTTGTCAGCCAATACCCTGCGAGGGTCTGTGCAGATAAATTAATTTTTTATTAATTTCCTCTTTGAAAAAAGCCTCATCCAAGACAATTTACACAAAAAGGGGAAACAGAATTTCTGCAATGGAATTTAGAATGTTTCAGACAGAATCGCTTTGTTCCCATCGTTATTTTTCCAGGGTTTGCAAGGAAGAAGACATTTAAATGATAACCTCTGCTTCCTTTTCCAAGCGGGTAGGATCCTGTCTGAGGGTCCAAGCTGCCTCTGGACTGGGATATTCATTCCCTAAGGAATGGGCACACACTTTACCTGGGAAGGATGGAGAAACTCCTGCCTGGCAGAGCTGGAGGACCCTTCCCAAGACCCCGTGAGGACACCGGACCTCAGAGCTGGGCAAGAAATGATTTCACTGAACGCACATTTCCTTCTGCTCCAGGATACAAAATTCCAGATCTCACTGTAAGGGCTGAATCCCCGATTTTCCCCTTGAGACTGTTTTCCCCTGGGACAAAATGCCACTGGCAGGACCCTGGAAAAGCAGAGAAACAGAACCCCAGGAGGCTGCAGGTGCTTCGGACTTCCCCAGAGTGGTGTTTGCTGGCTCACCCAGATCCTGGGGCAGGGAAATCCATGGAAAACTCAGTGAAAGGACCACACTCCACTGCAGAACCTTTTTCCAGGGCCAGTTCCAGGTGATGATTCAGTGTGTGCGTGGAGGCCACCATTTGTATTTCTCTGTGCTTCTGTTGTGCTCTGATTCCATTTTTGTGTACGGGAAAGAAAAGGAGATTTTTTTTTTTTTCAATAAATCATTGGAGCAGGGAAGTTGCAATCCCTGGGAGCAAAAGCAGTGCCTGAAGGAAGAGCTGCTGCAGGTAACGAGGCTCTGGGCTAATTACAGCTGCAGGCTTTTGGGGGAAAGGTGGTGGGATACTGGGATGGGTGGGGTGCTGTGGGATTGGGCCACATTCCCAAGGAAGCCCAGAAATAACGGAGGGGGTTTCTCCAGGAGGGTGCCTGGGAATCGACTCAGGAGCTGGGATGAGGCTCCAGAGGAACCATTCCACACTGGGAGAAGGGCTGAGGAGGGGAGCTGGAGGTGTCCAAAGGGAAGTGTGCTCCCTGTGACCCCCTCCTGCTGTCCCCAAACCCCGCCACTGGTTTGTCCCTGGTTTTCCGTGTGTGTGGGAGCAAAGGAAGTTCAACACGGGTGAGAATTACAGGATGTCCCTGCAGCTGGATGCCATTTCTGCTCTCTCCTGGTCTTGGAAATATTAGAAATCCAGTGGTGGGATTGATTTCTGTGCAGGGCCAGGAGCTGGAATCAATGATCCTGATGTGTCCCCCCCAGCTGAGGATATTCTGTGATTCTGTTCCATCATTCCTGCTGGAATCCAGATCAATCTGTGCTGTCAGGAACAGGTTTAGCATCACTTTCACCAATCCCCCCTCAATAAACCAAACAGGATTGAAAAGGTTTCGCTGTTTGAGGGGGGACACCCAAACAGAGCAAGAAATCCATGGTTCATTTCAGCCAGGACACTCTGGAGAGCTGGAATGATATCAGTAAGTTATGGAAAAGCTTGGGAAATTGCAGAGTTCTGGAAGCTCCACTCTGTGCTGTGCTTTGCACAGGGGAAGGTGCAGCTCTGGCAAGGAAACAACGACCTCGGTTCACTATTCAGGGATAAACCCAGGGAAATAGGGACCAACCCAGGGAAATAGGGATCTGGGCTGTTCCTTTATCCGACAGGATAAACATCCAGGATTTCTGTACTCTGGAACAACGCGTTGGCCTAAATAAGGAAGAGAAGGGGCTGTGAAATGCTCATGAATCAGGATTTGGGGAGCAGGCAGGGCATGAAAGGAGAGTTTGCACCTTTGAACATTTAATTCTGGGGCTGTGCTTCGAGCCCAGCTCAGGGCTGGAGGGTTCCCAAGGAACAACCCCATCCCTCCTCATCCCTGGCAGCTTTTCCTCCCAAAAAGGGCTGGACAGAGGCTGGCAGTGCAGAGTGACCTCTGCTCACGGGGATTCTGGCTGTGTGCAAGCAGTGCCTGTGGGGTGTCCTCGGGATTAACCTGGAGGAATGGAAAATTCCCAAAACCCCACAGAGTCTATGCCTGCAATGCCTCTGAAGGCAGCAGTGGCTGGAGAGCAGAGCTGGAGGTTTCACTCCTTCAGCAACGAGTCTATGAATTATTTTCCTGGCTTTAATTGCTGTTATTTCAGTCTCAGTTCTATTTTAAGCCAGTTGCAAAAGCAATAAATCTCCATTTTCAGCGTGATTATCACTCAGGAGGAGCCCATCACAAACGCAAACAGGATGGGATAAATCAGATTCATTTCTCCTCTTTTTCTTTTCAATTTTCCCTCTGCTCCAACACTCGCCTGTGATAAATCCTTGTCAAGCACCAGGATTTCCCTGTGCTTTACCGTGGGATAACACAGCTTCCCAGGATTCTTTTGGCTGGAAAACAGAATAGGGGATATTAAATTTTGTACTGTGGGAGGAAAATCAATACCAAACCGAGTTTCCATGTTCTTGGGAGTCATCAGGGCTGAAGGGAAAGGAAGCTGTAAGCAGTTGTTAGTACATAAAAATATCAGGGAGCTCATCCTTTTCTATGGGTTGTCTAGAATTCCACGCTGCAGGAGATGGGAATTCAAGTCCTGGAGGAAAATACTTGGGGAAAACATATGTGGTGGGAGCAGGTTGGATGTGAATGGTTCATCGTGGAACCTGCAGAACCCAGCTCTGTGTGGTGCCTGGGTTTTTTTGGGATTGTGCCACTCCCTTGGAGTCCTGGGAGCGCTCAGGGACCAAATCCTGCTCCTGCAGGACTCCAGCCCCTCTCCCTGTGCTCCCAGGGGTATCCTGGCCCTGGGCAGCTCCTGCTGAGGGGCTGGATTTGTTGCTTTTGGGATGGGACTGGTTTTTCCTGCTGAAACGGTGCCAGACACCAACACTCCATGAGAATTCGGGATTCTTGTCCCGCTCCCGGCACTCAGCTCTGGGGTTTCTTCTTGCCCAGAGAAGCTGTGGCAGCTCCATCCCTGGAAGTGTCCAAGGCCAGGTTGGAGCACCCTGGGATAGTGGGAGGTGTCCCTGCCCATGGGATGCCCATGGATGGGATTTTAGGCCCTACCAACCCAACCCAACCCAACTCATCCTGGGATTTGGGCACCTGGATTTGCCAAGCCCAGCTCCCTGTCCCACTCTTTGCCCAGGGACCTTTTGGAAATGCTGGATTTTTCTGGATAATGCTCTGAGACACTCCTGGAGGGGAACAGTTCCAGTAGGTGCTGAATGAGGAATTGCAGAAGGGGGAAATGGTGCCTTGAAGCAGGGGAAAATTGAGTTACAACGAGAACACCTCTGGTGTTGACTCTGAGATCTTCTGGCTGGAACAGGGACTAAAAACTCTGCTCCTGCCTGCAGCAGTGGCATTTAAAAGCCCAGCTCAAGTCTATCAGCCAGGATTAATCTGCTCTTTTCACAGAGTTTTCAGTCTGTATGACAGCACACGGCTGAGCTGTGTTTGCCTTTCTTTCAAGGAAAACACTTCTTTATCACCTGGATAACTGTGGAGAAAAAGGGAAGAATTTTTTATTCTGGGGTGATTGCTGTGCTTGGTGAAGGATTTCATGCTGTAGTCTCTGATATCAGCTTAGATCATTTACAACTGTCAGGTTTTGATAGAACTGACTGTTTTATTATTTTATTTTATTTTATTTTTATTTGTTTTGTTTTCATCAGGGGCTAAACTTGCACAGCGTTGCTGCTTATGCAGAGCCCAGAGACACTCGTGAGTTGTTCCATTTTGTGGAGATGAACTCATTAATTTTTCTTCAGACTAAGAAAAGCCAATGCAAAACCATTTCACTTTCATAAGTCACCTTCTGATCACTTCACAGCAGCAGATCAGCAGAGACTCTTTTTAAAATAAACTTTGCTTTTTGCTGTTCATTCCTAGCTGGGACTTTTTTTACTTTAAAGGGCTTTTGGAAAGATCAATACATTTTATCAGGCATTTTATGAAATGTCTTAGAACTCTGACTCTGGAGCTTCTTGCTCATTTTAAGATGATTTTCCTACAGTCTGAAGGTGATTTAAGCCTGTAAAAGTTCTTTACGGTGCCCAAGTGTGTAGGTGAGCAAGGGATGTGCTCAGACCTCGTGAGGTGCAAAACAGGAGTGAGAAGAACTCACAGCTCAGCTCCAGTCCCTTATTCCTCTGAAAAGAAAGCTCCATCCAAAAAAAAAAAAAAAACCCAAAAAACACACAAAAAAGATGTTTGGGGGAAAAATTCCTCTTTCCTGCAAGTAGAAAATGTTTGGGCAGGGCCGGAACAAATCCAGGCTGCCTGGGAACCTCCCAAAAGAGGAACAGCCCCAAGAAGGAAAGAGTTTTAACACCATAATGAAAGGTTTCTGGTTCAAATGAGCAACTTCAAACATCAGGCTTCCTTTTTTGTTTTAAAGTCACACATCCCATCCCTTCGGGTTCCCAGTGTGAATTTGCTGGAGCTCACAGAACTCCTGGGGATTTTTTTTCACTTCGCTGTGGATTCTGTAACGGGATAAATAAACATCTCACAGCTTGTTCAGCTCCAAGACATAAAAGAGGGGTTTAAAGCTGTTGCTTCAGGATGGGAAGCCAGGGATTCACAGTTTCTTACTACAAAAAAAAAAGCTTAAAGGAGAGATTTTATCCTTTTTTAAGAGGAGGAAACTTCTGTATCCAGGTCTGTCCTCAAGCAGAGTTTTGGGTTTGCCAGCACAGTGGGTGAGGCAGTTGGAATTTGCAGGAAAAGATTGACCTGCCAATGTAAAATAGTCCAAAAAGGGCTCACTGGGCACATTTTACGTTCAAATATTGCTCTGGTTTTAGCTGTGCAAAGGCTTTCCTCGAGACACCAGCTCTGAGCCACGAGCAGAGGAAAAGGGCTTGCACTGCCGGGATGTCAAGTGGAATTTTAAAAAATAAGACATTTTAAGGCTGCTTAATCTTTGTTTTAAGTATTTAAATCTACTTCATAATGCATCTAACTTTTAATAATTGCACCTCTTTAAAAAACTGTATTTTAAACTAGATATATTTACATATAAAAACTCTGTTGTGGGGTTTATCCACCCCAACTTAAGTGGGAAGCTCTAGCAGGGATTTGGTGACAAAGTGCTGCCAACATTTCCTTTCAGCACTCAAACCCAGCGATATTAAGGATGCAGAATAAACACATTTTTTATCTGCTGTGACTCACGAACATTTGAAGTCGAGTTTCTGCTTGTAGGGCACAAAGCTTTGTTTGAAATGACACATTAGTGACAAATGTTGATATTTAATACACCATCCCCTTCAGCAGCAGCTAATTACCACAATTAGCTTCGCACAGAGTTAATTATTTCTCCCTCCCATCTCCCAGGCAGGAGTAAAAATACTGAAAAAACCATTTGTGACTTTGCCTTTCAGTCCCTGAGAGGGGTTTACCCTCAGATTCGGGTTCCAAAGGTGGTATTTCCCCGATGAAGGAGGCAGGATTTGGGCTGGTTTTGTAGGAGAGGCAGAGTTTTTGGGGTTCATTGAGGTCTTGCCAGGAACCCACAGAAATTCCCAAGGGGCTTTGTAAGTGGGAGTGAGAGGGTGATTGCTGAAAAGCCATGGATCAGCAAAGTTTAAGTTAGATGAACGAAAATGAATGAAAATGAATGGAAATGAATGAAAATGAATAAAAATGTAAAAGCTGGAGCTGGTCCTCCAAGTGGTGAGATCAAATCTCAGCTGCTCTTCTTGTGGATGAACTTTTAATTAACAATAATCTGTGTTACAGGCAGAGATGACAGCAAATATTCCGATTAAATTAGCAAAACAATTTCCCTTGAATCCACTCAGCTGGCCCAGGTAAAGCCACCTCACCTCTCCTTCACTGCCTGTGAAACTCTTCATGAATTTAAATCAATCAAACCCTTTAGAGGTTTCATTGGCAAGGTTTAGAGTTGCAGGGCTCTTTTGGCACACCACCTTTTGCAGATGGCTAATCCTGGCCATCAATTTATGGACATCCACCTGAAAATGTGCTTTTCTTTGCTTCCTTGCAGAGTTTGATTATTTCAGTCATTATTTGATGATTTCCTGATGGAAGCATCCCTCCATTTTCTGAGTAAGTGCACTCGCAGCTACAATGAAACATTTTTTTCTTCCATATGACAAAGTTTCCCTTCCACTCTTCCCATACTTCTCCTCCTCCTGCGTCTCAGCTTTCACCAAATTTGCAGGGTTTTCTCCCGCCCCAAACTCGCTGCTTTCCCAAGTGCTGCAGTTGGCATTTTCCGTACGAGTTCACACTCGCCTCCCTCAGGGTTTGCTTACCGAAATAATCGTGCTGTGCCGAAAAGAAGAGCGTTGTGAAGTCGCATTTCATCCCTTTTTGGGTTGGTGTTCAGTCCCTTTTCCCCTCTAGAGGATGTGTGAGGAGCAGGTGCCGATAACTCCCCCTACACAGGGCAGTCCTGGCTGCCTCCTCCTCTCCTGCAGCGTGAGGCACAATTCGTGCTCCTTTCAGCCTCTTCTGGAAACTTCCTCCCACCCTTGCACTCGTTTTCCTGCACTCATTTTTCCTGCTGTAACGGATGATGCCCTCAGATGAAGGATAGGTGGAACTCTTGCCTTTTTCTTGAAGGGATAAATTCTCAAATAAAGATAAATTAGTCTGGTATCATCTCCCCGATTCCATTTATCCTGATAGGTTTACTCTGGCTTTCTGTCTCATCATCTGTCACGTAATAACTCTTCTGCCTTTCCAGTAATGCTGGAACTATCCAGATTATCCAGATAATTTGGGAATTAAAGCACATAAAACATGCAGCACATATGGGACATGTCTATAAAATTAAATAGCGCCAGAGCAGAGCCAGAGACACCAGAACCGTACTGGTCTATACTGGAATGAATTATGGAATTCCAGACTGGTTTGGGTGGAAGGGACCTTAAAAAACATCACATCCCACCCCTGCCATGGGCAGGGACTCCTTCCACTGTCCCAGGCTGCTCCAAGCCCCCATGTCCAGCCTGGCCTTGGACACTTCAGGGATCCAGGGGCAGCCACAGCTTCTCTGGGCGTGCAGGAGGAGAGATTTCCATGAATATGGAATTTTTCACTCCTCTGAGCTCGTCACAAATTCTGTAATTTGCAGTTTCCTTTTTTTCCAGGCATATAAAAACCAGTCTGCCTTTGCAAAGATTCCCACCTGCATATTTTGGAAAGATTTCAAGGATGTCGTGTCTCAGACGTGAGTGAGGGACTGCAGAGCCCGGACTTTGTCCCCTTCAGGGTGTCAGCAGTGCCACCTCTTTCTGTCCCTCTTTGTGGTGCCACCTCTGCCCAGGCCACCCTTCTGGGGACCTGCCCTTCTCGGACAGATATTTGTGGGGTCACAGGTTGGTTAATGCATCCCTTATCACCCAGCTCTGACATTGCAGGGCTGGATCCTGGAACCAGCTGATAGCCAAGAGCACAGTGATGGCTTTTGTAACTCAAAGGGACCCGAGTCACGGCGATATCTTTTACCAGTGGCCATCAGGGTCCAGGGTAACTTCCAACAGTTTTCTCCTGCCGGCTGGAAAACAGCCCAACGAGAGGGGGGAGATATTTCGTCCTCCTGAAATTTTCTCACGCTCCCGAGATCCTGAAAACAACCCTGACTCTCCGTAATTCTCACTGCAAAGGACAGCAGAAAGTCGTTGATTCATCTCAAGAAATACAGGTAAGAGGATATTCACCCCTCCTGCTCCGAGAGAGGACGTGGGGTAGGAGACTGGAATGACCTGAAATCCAGGATGGATTTGTTGGATTTTTATTTTACTGACCCAGTTTCAGCCGCTCAGCTGAGTTTCCCTGTGCCCACAGCAGAGCCAAGCCACTGCCAGGGAGATTTAGGGCTTTTGTGTCCCATCCTTTAAGGCAAAGGGGTTCTTTCCACAGAATCCCAGGATCTTTTAGGTTGGAAAAGACCTCCAGGATCATCAAATCCAGCCTGTGACCGATCCCCACCTTGTCACCAGCCCAGAGCACTGGGAGTAGAGATGAGGTAAGGAAAGAAAAAACACCCTAAAACATCAGGCTGTGGAATAAAAATCGAGCCAGGCAAAGGCTGATTTGTAGCTGTGGGAGACCCCATTGGTGGGGTGAGGTTGTTTGGGTCGGGATATGTTTCCGGGGAAGAAAAATCATCCAGCACAAGGATGGAATTCTTACTGCAAGAAGAATTTCATTAAGTCCGAAGGGAAGGGGGAAACGACAGAGTGAAAAAAGCTCTGAAGAAATAAAAATAAATGAAGAGGAGCTGAGTCCTGCCCTGAAAATGAGGGGGTGACGGCCACTGTCAGCTTCAATGAGGCAATGATGGCTCTGCTTGGTGCCCCCGGGCCTTCACAGCGACTCTCTCAGGATAATTCACTGTTAATTAACTTTCCCTTTCCCCACAGGCTCTCAGCATCCAGTTGGTTTTAGACCTACCAAGAAAATGGGGTTTAATTCTCCTTCCTGGGTTTAAAGTCACGAGTGGGAGGTGAGGCTGAGGTGGGGGAGACACCTGGGGTTTCTCTCCAGCACGAGTTGGTTGTAAGGGAATTTCTGGGAATGGAAAGGAGTTTGTGCTGTCCTGCAGCGACTCAAAACAAAGGTCTGGTAACACAAGATCTACGTCCCTCTGAATCACATCTTTTTATTGTCCTTGGCTGCAATGCTTGGGGTTTCTCCAAGTGATGCCCAAGGCTTGTTTGAGGAACAAATTTTGGCAACACTTGGTGAGGTGAGTGCTCAAGGCTGAGCCCTGGGAATTCGTCATTTCACGTTTCCTTTCCTGTTGGAAACGCTTGTTTGGTTTTGTTGCTTTTTTTTTCTAAGTACGCCACACATAATTCCGTATTTGACATGGATTTTAAGGAGAAATCCTTCTCTGTCCATGCTTTGGATAGGGTTCCTCTCAACAGCTGAGTTGTGTTTGTTGCTGAGGCTGAAACGAGATGCTTGGGGCCACCTCTGCCCTCTGAACCTCTTGGGTTTGCAGGTTAATATTTCTTCGTGAGGGGCTCTGTGAAATCTCAGATTTCCCCGGTGCCTGGCTGAGGATGTCACCCTGCCCAAGGACACCCGCAGGAGGACAACCCTGTTCTCACCTCATTTCCAGAGATCATTTGCAACCTCTCGCATTCCAGGATCATTATTTCCTCTCAGGGTGGCGGCTTCTCCTTTTAAAACAAACATTGTCCTTGAGAGCCAGGGATGAAACGCGGCTGCACTGAGTGATCTCCATAAAAACACCTCCGCAGTTGCCGGCGGTAAATCACATTTTAATGATCATACTTGGGGTAAAATGAGCTCCTGGTGTTTGCGTTATTAATTAAGCCAACACCACCCTTGCCACATTCTGCTTTCCCTGACAGCCTGTGCTGGCTATAATTGTAATTACTGCCTGGCTGCTCAGGGGCAACGGCTTCAAACGGGAAAGGGGGAGATTTCGTGGGATTTGGGGAAGGAATCATTCCCTGGGAGGGTGGTGAACCCTGGAATGGGTTTCCCAGGGAGGCTGTAGCTGCCCCTGGATCCCTGGAAGTGTCCAAGGCCAGGTTAGAGCAGTCTGGGACAGGGGAAGGTGTCCCTGCCCGTGGAAAAGGGTGGCGCTGGATGGGATTTAAGGTCCCTCTGAACCCAAACCATTCCATAATTCCCTGACTCTCAGGGTGGTGCCTGCTGTCCCTTGAAGGAGGAAAACCAAGGGGCAAAACTGTGCCCATTTCCCTGCAGATAAGCAGTAGGATGCAACAAATCCTAAATAAATAAACAGATCAATATAAAAAAAATAAAATAGGAGGAAGTGGATCTTACAGATCACAAGTGAAAAATACTTGCCTTGAAGTACAAACCCCATTCCCGAAGCTGCTTCCCAAAATCCAGAGGCTGATAAGAGCATTTGGGTAGAAAGAAACAAAGCCAAGCCACAGGGGAAATCGGAAGGCAGCAGCAATAAGGAGAATTCTGAGCCAATTAAAGCAGAGTGGTGCAAATTATTTACAGAGACAAAAGTCCTTCCTGATCCTTTCAGAGCAGGAGCCTGCACAAATTGTTCTGTGACATCCACCCAGGCAAGGATTTACCCCTAAAGCAATTAAAGTTACAAATGTTTCAGCGGCAGCCACATCTCTCTGACACCAGCAGCACGCACCCCACAAGCTGAAAGAGAATTTGGCAGAGCCCCACTGTGGATGTGCATTAAAAGCTCCTCAGATCTGGGCTGGCACGTCTCACTCGGTTTTGGGAATAATTTCTTTTATTTTTTAGGTGTCCAGCGCTACCAGAATTCTGGGAGAAGCGATCAAAACTTAAAGGTCCTAAAAAGAGTGCGAAGTTAAATTTCAGCTGAGAATATTCTCCTGAAAATCTGCTAGCAGTGAACCCGCTGGCTGTGGGGCATCAAATTTGTGCTTCGTGGGTTTTTATTTGAAAAAATCAAAAGGGGGTTGGTTTTGAATTTTAATTCTTTTTTTTGTTTTTTAATTAGCTGGCAAAGGATTCACCTGATGGTGTACAAGGACCAGCCCTAACCACAGGCCCAGCTGGGATTTATTCCCACCTGCTTTCCTTTGTAACCTGTGCTCTTCTAACCAGGCCTGGAATCACCTGCTTGGAGCACAGCTCGAATTCCCATTCCCTCCCCAAAGCTGGCTTTGTCAATTAAATAATAAAAGGTGTTAAATAGGCAACTTGTGCTTCCTGCTTCTGCCTCAGCTCCTCCCTCGGAGCAACCCCAGCCATGGCAAACGTTTCTTTTTCAGTTCCCAAGGTCCCTTTGAAGAAGTTTTTTTTGGAAAATCAGTTTATTTTGGGTGGAGAGCCCAGTGCAGGAGCCAGAACTGGAAATAGAGGTGCTTTAATATATTTATTTTGTACTTCTTTGCCTGCTTGACAAGTTTTTATTAAGGAGTGATGAGGAAAACCAATGGCTAAAGGAATCAATCCACTCCTTGGAATATTCAGGCTGTAATCCTTAGTCCAGGATAAATGAGGAATTATCCTTATTTCAAGCTTCCAACCAGAACCAGGAAACTGAAGTGCTCAGTCCTGCCAGAGGTAGGTGTTTAACACAATCTCTTATTGTGAATTATTATTATTATCATCATGGTCATCTTTGGGAATTCGGTTTCTCACGAGTTCCTCTCCAACTCATTTTGGAGTTTCAGAAGAATTTGGTTCCTCAATAAAAGCTGCTGTGAGGAACCAGGAAAAAACGCGATGCGTTGGTATTGAGTTCAGGACCTTGCCTCATTCCATCAGGAATGCTGCAGCGCTCAAAAATCCCCTGTTTGGTCTCTCAGCTCGGGTGCTGAAGTGATTTCAGACTAGGGGAGCATAATTCCTGTGTTGGTAAAGAAGGAAATCTGGTTTAGAGGGCTGGGAAGTCAAGTTGAAAGCAGTTCCCTCTTGCAGATGGTGACATAAACGGGATAGTTTCTATTTTATAAAGCTGCCACCTCAGGGTGATTTTCTCCAGATTTTCCATGT
Source organism: Eulacestoma nigropectus (assembly GCA_013397775.1). Taxonomy (NCBI): domain Eukaryota; kingdom Metazoa; phylum Chordata; class Aves; order Passeriformes; genus Eulacestoma; species Eulacestoma nigropectus. Next base: position 74,618 of record VZTE01003932.1, read on the forward strand.
TCCCAGAATTTGTTGTATTTCCCGGGTGGGAAGCTGAGAGTAAGAAGCAACCTGCAGTGTCCTTCCCGTGTCCCACCTGTGAAAATACCGAAAAAGCTAATCTGGAATAAAAAGCTGAATAATTGAAAGCCAGAGCGAATGAGAATTTGCAAAGCTTTTAAATGGCTCCAGGATTAAAACACTTTAATTGAAACTCCCAGTAACTTCCCAGGCTCTTGTGAAACACCATCCAGCTCCTGTGAGTGCAGCAATTTCTGTGCAGGTTTCTCAGCAGCGCTGGGATAAATCCTGTCCTGCTGCAGTTCTGGGTGGTGTTCCCAGCTCCCGGATCTCCACTGCCCTCCAGAAACCCTGGCAGTGGGGGCAGGCTGCAGGCAGGGATTTCACAGCCTTGGGATGCCAAATCCAGCATCTGGAACTGGCTCCAGCAACAGAGTGTCCACTGGCAGGGAGAGAGGGAACGGCCTCAGGCCGTGCCAGGGAGGGTCAGGTTGGATATTAGGGAAAATCTCTTCATGGAAAGGGTGGTCAGGCATCGGAACAGGGTCCCAGGGGGGAGTCCCCGTGCCTGGAGGGATTGAACAGCCCTGTGGAGGTGGCACCTGGGGACATGGGGCAGTGGTGGCCTTGGCAGTGCTGGGGAGGGTTGGACCCCGAGATCTGAGAGGGCTTTTCCCAAGGAAATCATTCAGTGGCTGCAGGAGAGAGGAAAAGACAGACCTGACCTGAGGCTGCCTGGAACTGAACACAAACCCTGGAGAGAGGGAATCCCCAGGGCCCAGCTTTATGGATGCTGAAAAGTTAGAAGCAGGGAAATTCTTCAGCTTTTCCTCAGTGTTCTGTGAGAGCATTGCTTTCTCACGCAGACTAGCTGAAAACAGTGAAGACGGTTTTGGGAACTAATTCTTTACCTTTGCACCTGGAGTGTGTTGTGAAGTGCTGTTATGGTACACTGAGGAAAATATTTCGAAATGGGTGTTGTAGAGCCTCCAGCAATCATTCCAGGAGGTGGCTGACCAAGGGACCAATAGTACCATGCTGCTCTTGCAATCCAAGTTATATAAACCAATTTATAATGAATTAAAGATTCCACTTTTTCCTAAATTTTGATCGCGTCGTTCTTCGCTCTCGGTACGGACAGCGACGCAGCTCCTTGTCCACAGCAGGGATTTTGGTAAAGAACCTTGGGGGGGCTTTGTCATTTCCATCCCTAAGAGCTTTTTTAGCCACTTGGCCTTTTCCTGTCTGCATAGAGGCGTTTCTGTGAGCTGATGGTGTGACGAGAAAGGAGTTCCTGTCTCAGGAAAGGACAAATGCAGCACCTGCAACACCTGGGAGTGTTTCCCTGGCAGAGGGACTGAAACAAGGGCAGGCTTTGTTTTCCCAAGGCTACCAGGCTCCTGCAGGGATACTCCCTTGCCCCTGGGTGTCACCCGGTGCCAGGGGCTGCAGCTCAGTGGTCCCCAAAAGCCACTCCTTGCCCAAGTGTCGCTCAGTTTTAACACCCTTGCTTCACGAGATGCCCAAAATCATCGTTGCTGCACCTCTTAATGAACTCTAATCCGACTCTGCAATGAGATTTTATGGTGAAACATCGTAAGGGGATATTAGCTGAGAATGTTACCCCATTCTCAGGTCAGAAGATGTTTTCTTTGGCGGGGAAAAGGAGCTGCTCTGGAGGAAACACCTTTGTTCAGCCCCTCCTGCACTCCTGTTCAATCACCTGTCACTCCAGGGGAAGAGCAGCCCTGAGATCTGAGGTCACTTAATCGCTGCAAAGACCTGTGGGGAGAAACCAAACACCTTGGGAACAGCTGCTGCTGGCCCCTTGTGGATTGAGAAGCGTCTGAGAGAGGTGTCAGTGCCAAGATGAAGAGGAAATTTCCCCAGGCAAAATACCTGTGGGTCTTAAAATGTTTTCTTTTGCTCTCAGGAAGGACATTTGTCCAAATGCTTCCCACAGGGGCTGAAATTCTCATTTCTCTACAGAATGGATAATCTCACCCCTGGCACCAGAGGGTAAAGCACATTTTGGAGATGGGCAGGAGGAGGGAAGTGAACCTACAAATCCTCATGTTTTAGCTCAGGATAGCCTGGCTTTATGCTCCACTGAGCATTGTTTTAAGAACCTTTATTTACTTGTTTTCCTCTTTACCTGGGCTGTGTTGAAGTGCCATCACGGCCACTGCAGGCTGCGGTGGTGCTTTTGTCACCGCAGTCACATCAAAACAGACCTGCCAGTCTCAGGAAAAAGGAGGTTTTCGACCAAACTGCTGCTGCAATGAAACCTTTATTTATTTTTATTTCTTTTTCTCACTGTCATTTGGACAGGCTTTATCCTGCAGCAGGGGAAAAGCAAAGTGGTTTTCTACATTTGAGCCCCGTGCTGATCTTTGGGACGGACAAATTCTGCCTGGGAGTGTCAGGTGTGTTTTCCCACTCCCTGCAGAGGTCTGTGCACAACAGAACTGACCTCAGCGAAGCTTAAATGTGTAGCACAGACCTGAAAGGAAAACCTGATTTTCCCAGAGCGTTGGTTTGGATTTGAAGCTGTTGAATTTTTCCAGCCCGCCACCGACGCCACATGAATTGTTAAGACAAAAAAAAGTCCAGCAAAGGAGATGCTGGATCGGCTCTGGAACACTGAATTCCCCAGGAGATTTGTGTGGGGAGGCTCCAGTGGGAGTCAGTGACCACGAAAAGGCCTGGAATGGCTCCGATCCTGAGGAGACTGTGCAGGCTCCTCTTAATTCAGGCAACACCAGGGTGCCTTTTCCTGCACCAAACGCAGCTTTGCAGAGAAGCTTTGGCTCCCCGTCCAACCACGATCTCCTTGTGGGATTCTTTGCTTTAAGAGCAGCTGGAGAGTTTTGGGCAGTGTCGCAAAGAGACTTCTACAGAGGAACACAGCCTGGGGGTTCATGAACCCTCAAATCCCTGCCACAGCCTCTGGCAGGGCCTGAAGGGCTCAGTGCAGGGTTTGGGAGCAGAGCTCTGCTGGGCACTGCTGGCTCTGGCGATCCCCAAATCCTGACCCCACAGCATTCCTGGGTGCTTCTGCCTCCTTCCAGAACTTCCTGTGCTCTTTCACCCCTTCCCTGCACCTCAGTGACCTCTGCCATCTCTTTATTCTTCATTTCACACCCTCGTGTTCATCAGAGGCTCCTGGAGGCAGGGAATTCCTTTCAACCCTCTTGTTCTCACATTTACCCGAACCCCATGCCCAGGGGTAAATCCTTTATTACATATTTTCCAACACTCTGCAGACTTTTTATAAAACTCAGTCACAGCTTTCTTCAAGTCCTCAGCTGCTCCACTTTACCGCCCTGAAATGTGTCTGCTCTCTGAAGGGCTGCTCCAAAGCAGACTGAGATTCCTGGGGACCGATGTGAGAACCCATTTGTGCCCTTAAAGCGTCGTGGAGGATTTCCAGAGGGATTCGATTCCTCTGGGAGTTCTGGCCAAGGTGCCTTGGAAGCGGAGTGAGGTTTTTCTAACAGTACAGTGTCTTCCTGAGTGCATTTATTGTTCTGGTTCTTGTGTTTGCTGTGAGCATCTGGGGTTTGTGCCTCGTCCCAGCTGGTTGAGAGCTGAGCTGATAAATTGCCTGTGGGTTCTGTTGGTAACATTTCTCTGGGAACTCGAGAAAAGCTGTCCTGAGTCAGTTTTATAACAGAGCTGGAGGAGATTTGGTAGCTCTTAACAAGACATGCGGGCTGGGGAAAGCAGCAGGAGCTCTCCTTGTTTCTCCATGCGGGAGCCACAAAAGCGGGATAAATGCAGCACTGGGCTTGTGAAAGCCAACTGTTCCTTCCTGGGATTCACAGAGAAACCTGAGGGTTCCTCAGGTCATGGAATAAGGGTCAGGGTGAGGGATCCTGGATCTGATCAAACCCAACCCAGCCCCAGGGGGGAACAGAACCTCCCCACAGACCCAACGTGCTCAGGGTGGGCTGAGAAACAACCCAGCAGCGACAGCCTGGGGTGAGATATTCCAGGAGAGTGGGAATTCCTGGTGATTTACCATAGGATGGGTGGGTTGGAAGGACCTTAAACTCACCCAGTGCCACCCCTGCCATGGGCAGGGACACCTCCCACTGTCCCAGGCTGCTCCAAGCCCCATCCAGCCTGGCCTTGGGCACTGCCAGGGATCCAGGGGCAGCCACAGCTTCTCTGGGAATTCCATCCCAGCCCCTCCCCACTGTCACAGGGAACAATTCCTTCCCAATATCCCACCTAAATCTGTGCACTTTCAGCTTAAAGCCATTCCCTGTGTCCTGTCCCTCCATCCCTTGTCCCCAGTCCCTCTCCAGCTCTCCTGAAGCCCCTCTAGGGACTGCAAGTGGCCCTAAAGTCTCCCCAGAGCCTTGTCTTCTCCAGGCCAAACAGTCCCAATTTTATCTCCCTTAAGCTTGGAATTTTTTGGACAAACACAGTTAAACCCAAACCATTCCATTGGAGTTGTACGTATTTTGTTTGCCATTTAGGAGTTCATTACCTCGCTGGAAATATTCAAATAATAATGATTTCAATAATATCTGTAACATTATTCAGAATATATTTTCATCTCTTACCCTAAACCCTCTCTTCTTTGAAAGTGGATCCTTTTTTAATTGATGGAGAGGCTCTTCCCATCTGGTCCCATCTTGGTTTTCAGCACCATTGGCTGCTGGGAGGTTTTTACTGCTCGAAGGGAAAAAAGATCCCTGCCCCATCCTGACACTGACAAATGGAGCCCTTTTATTTGCTGGACTTCCAACAGAAACCTGCCTGCCACGTCCGGGCAGGAATGTTCAACCTTTCCCTCTAAACAAAGATTTGGAGGGAGCAGAATCCCTGCGGGCACATTCCCCATCCCTGCCCAGCCAAGCACCTGCCACGGGGGGAGGAGGAGGCTCAGCCCCTGGACAGAGCCCCAGTTAAACATATTTACATTCCAGGATGTGTTCCACATTCATTTCTGGACGTTCTATCCCGGCGTGCCAGGAAAATGAACTCCTCAGCGTTGAAAACGCAGGGGTTTATTTTTGCCAGCCGTAATTCAAGCACCGCAGTGATTCCTCCACTCTGTTCTCACACCTGAGGGATCTTTTCTTTCAGCCTGGGGAAAGAAACCCCTCCTTGGGCTCCCCGGATGAGAAGGAGAGCGCTCTCAGCCTGAGTGAACGCCAACAAGCAGCTCCAGCTGCCTGGGATTTACAGGAGAGCAAAATCCCCCAGACTAAACCCTTCCTCAAGCTGCTTTACGACTTTCAGACGAACACATTTGCCTCAAAATCCATCTTGGGCACGGCTCCATGTACAAAAAGTGTCTGTCACTCCTTTTTCCGGGTTTCAGAACTGCCAGGGAGTATTTTGTGTGTGATCAAGAGGCTTTCTGCAGCCTTGCCAGGGCACGGCTGGGACTTCAGAGCTTCCCAGAGAAAAAAAAATTTCCTCTTGAAATTGTTCTGGACAGGTGGAATAAATCAATATAAATGATGAAATCAACCTCTGGGCTTTATTCTTGCTAGTCCATGCCAGGGAACATTTCTTGGAATAAGCGATGACATCTTCCTTAGAGAAAAGAGGGATGAAGTGAATTATCTACAGACAAGGTCGGTGCTCTGTTCCCTGGCTCTCCTTCAAAAACCTTTGTGAGGAAAACCAAAATGTGCTGCCCTTTTAAAGTCCTTTCTTACACCCGACTCTATTTACCTGCTGCACCCTCTTTGATTAAGGACTTGGATTCTTTCCTGCCTCTTGTAGCTTCCCATCAGCCTCACCCGTGCAATAAATTGCCTAAAAAGTGTTCTCAACCTGCATTTCATTAAAAAACAGCTCAAGAGTCCCCCCAGGATTCACCAGAAGCTGCAGCTCCTTTCCTTTGTTTCAATAATGGAAGTTATTTCCAGATTAGGAGAAGTCACCCTCTGGCTGCAGAGAAATAATTTGAATTCCCCCTCGCTGGCAGGATCCTTTCCCATCCGTGGGCACATTTCATCCATGATCTCACACTAAACCCAGAGGTGCCACTAAAATCCAGTATCATTTCGGATCTGCAGGGAGCACTGGGAGAGCTGTAACAGAAAGAGGCTGAAAGTAGCATTTAAAACTTCCTTGCTGTGTCCATTTAAAGGTGGCTCTGAGCGGTGTTTCCGTGCTTTTTCTCACCTGCGCAAAGGTTCATTTCCAGCGGAATGCTGGCAAAATAAAACCAATTTGCTTCAAAACGCAGGAGCTGAGCAAAGTCTCAGCTTGCAAGGGCAGGACAGAGGGAGAGGAGGGGGTGAGTAACTCCCGGGATGGTATCAGAGAGCAAAATCTGGCGATGGGGCCCTGCTCCCCTCTCGTCCCGGAATGACAGATGGAGATGGAGGGTAATGGAGCCTCAGCTTTCTTCCCTCCAGCGCAGCCCGAGCACCGTAATGTGCCTGGTGCTTCTTCTGGGGCTTCAGCAGGCAGAAACAGGCGGGAAATACTTTCTCCCCGTGCCACAGTCACTCTGCATTGTCCTCGATTCTTTTCTTTAAAATCTTCTCTAAAGAATGGGAGACCCCC
>VZTE01003932.1:81190-101521 GCA_013397775.1 Eulacestoma nigropectus
GTCACTGAAATATTCTCTCTTTCTTACATCCAGAAATAATCGTATTTATAAAATATTTTTGGGTTGGCACAGTTCTATTCTTATTTGAGGTGATGGTTTTACTCACACTTGCATTGATCAAGGGACACAGGTGAACGTTGCCTTGGTTACCTGTGCAAAACTCGGTATTTTTATCCTTATTTGGCAGATTTGTGCTGTGTGAAATCCCATTTTCTCTTTGATTCTGTGTTTCTGGCCATTATTAACCAAGAACTTCGGTAGCCTTGATTAATTTTTTGTTTTAAATCTTGTACTCTCACTTTCCTCTGGGCTTTGTTGGGGGCAATTTTCCTCTTATTATTACACATAATATTGGGAATTCGCCAAAAACTGTTGCCGGGAAGCCACCACTCTATTCCATCCCCCTGTGCTCGTTCCCACAGAGCTGGGATGTCAATTAGAGCCTTAAAATTAATGTAATTTGGGAAATGCCTTTTGTGTGTGTGTGTGTCTTAAGGAGCTGAAATAAAATCTTCCTTGGCGTGTAGAGTCAGGAGCGTTCTCCCTGTCCCTCCCTGTCCCTCCCTGCCTTTCTCGCCGTCCACTTCTCACCAAAAAAACCCAGGAATGCCAATGCAAGGAATCCTAGGAAGGAGCCTGCTGCCCTCTCCTGGCTCCCGCAGCAAACAGCCGGGAGGAAAACGGGAATAAACAGCTGGGAGGATCCTCCTTTTCCAGCAAAATTCCCTTTCCAGGCACAGGAGCAGAACCCAGAACAGGCTGAGCAGGAAGGGATCACTCCATGTGCTGAGTTATTGCAGGGAATGTTGCTTTGTGGCATTTTATTTCCTGGTTTTTCAGTTCCTTTTCTTCCCAGAGGTTGTTCTGATGTGGTTTGGGCACCACGGGAACTGCTCCCCCAGCAGAAAACTCACGAAATTCCTGGAAATCCCATTCATTCCCTGGGATAACTGGGTGATTCAGGATTTATGTGCCCCATCCCTGGAAGTGTCCGAGGTTGGGTTGGATGGGGTTGGGATAATGACATAACTGCCTGGATTTGGAAGCTCCTGCTCCAAATTAAATTACAAAATAGGAAAACACTGCAATTTCCCATGCCCTGGAAGGGAACAGGCTGCCCAGGAGCCAGCCAGGACAGGGATGAACAACGGGAAGCCAAAGTGTCCAGGAATCCTCTGATTCAAAAGCTCAGCAGAAGGGATTGTGCGTCCCCATTACAGCCCCTTCCATGGGAGGGAGGTAAAAAAGAGAGGGGAAAAAAGAGGGATGCAACCTGATCCAAGCTTGCATTAGGTTTTAGGAGATCAGAAGGGAATGGGCCTGGCTCTTGCCAAGCAGGCAGCCCTGGGGATGAATGGAGCTGTGTTCAGTGCACTCATCCTCTCAACGAGCACAAATCCTGGCAGTTCCCCCTCAGGTGAAAGGGGAGAAGCTGGCACTGCCAGCCTGCTGCACTCCTGAGAGGAAAATCAAGCTCCCATCTTATCTGGAGCCGGGTAGTTTCCCACATCCATCCCTCGCCAGTGTCTGAAGTGCTGCTTTTCCCCGGGGGCTGTGTCTGAGCAGGTCGGGGGAAGAAAGATCCTGCCTCAAACCGGCTGAAAGGTGATTCCCCCTCCGACATCTGAGTCCCAACTGCTCCTCACCTCGTGCCCCGGGGCAGAAATGCTGAAAGCTGAGCTTGAGTGGAGAGGAACAAGAGGGGATTATCCAGCAAGGCACCCCCAGCTCCCATCCGCTCCCCTCTCTTCCTCCTTTTACTCCCCGAAGGAGAAATCCAAGGCATTCCCTCATCCCAATCCACGCTGACCTGTCCATAATGGTTGCTCTGGCTCAAACAGTGACTTCATTTTCCCTGGCTAAATAAATCACTTGGATGCTTCTCCTCAAGCGATCGTGACGGAACCACAGAGTTTAAAATACCCATCTATAACATTAACTGGGCAATACATTCTCACCTGGCTTTCTGTGGAGGGACGGCTTCAGATTAAAGAGGAGAGATTTAAGTTATGTATTAGGAAGAAATCTCTCCCTCTGAGGGAGGTGAGGCCCTGGCACAGGGTGCCCAGAGAGGCTGTGGCTGCCCCTGGCAGTGCCCAAGGCCAGGCTGGAGCACCCTGGGATAGTGGAAGGTGTCCCTGCCCATGGCAGGGCGTGGGATGGGATGAATTTTAAGGTCCCTTCCAACCCAACCATCCTCTAATTCTGCGATTCTATTTATGCAAGATCTATCTTAGCTTTACAGCTCACTCTCAAATTTCACACTGGACTAAAGTTACACCACAGAGCAGAAATGCTGAATGAAGGCAGCTTTTCCTTGAAACCACAGCAGATCCTCAATACCTGGTAAATTAACACTCACCCTAATGTTTGGCAGCAGCTGAAAACATTTAATAAGACACACTGCAAAGCTGCAGGCAGGCAAATGCAATCACTCCTGATGCAGGCACAGCTCCTCGACAGCGCGGCAGAGCTGGTTAATTCACAATCAGAGGGAAAAAAGAGCCAGGGCAGCTTTGCTGTTACCCAGAGGCACAGGGACTCAGTCAATAAAAGCAATCCCTGTCCCTCAGGAGCTATTCCACTGAAGAGCCAGCCAGCTCCTGCTGTCTAAAAATCCCTGCTGCTGGGAGAGCTGCCCGAATTACCAATCGATGTTCTCAATCAAGCACGGGATCACAGACACCGGTAATGATTTTTATTGTAGGGGGATCAGAGAGCTGAAAAGAAACATTCCTCTGGCAGCCCTGGGGCAGGTTTGGGTGGGGGGTGAAAGGGAGGAGAGCCTGAAACCAGGGTGAAACAATTCGTGGGATCGCAGAATGGGTGGGGTCGGATGGGACCCGAAACTCATCCAATTCCACGGGCAGGGACACCTCCCGCTATCGCAGGATGCTCCAGCCTGGCCTTGGACACTTCCAGGGATCCGGGGGCAGCCACAGCTTCTCCGGGTGCCCTAGAAATGAGAACCCAGCCCTGCACACAGCGCTGCTGCCGCTGCCCAGCGCCGGCAGGGAATTCTAGGGAGGCACGGGGCGCAAAGCTGGTGACAACTCTCTGAGCGTTCACTTCCCCCGGGCCTCCCGCTTCCCCAGCGGGGTCGGGGGAGCTCACCCGTGCAGGGATGCGCGGCTGCTCCTTGGGGCACCTGAGGCTCTCCCCAGCCCCATCCCGCCCGCTCCGTCCCCGGAGCAGCCTCTGCCGCCGAGCACAGCGCGGCCGAGAGCAGCTCCTGGGGCCTGGGACGGGAATTCCTGCCCTTCCTTTGAGATAAAACATGCAGAGGAAGAATCCCGAGGTAGCCTTGTGAGTCACCTGCAACCCGAACTCCTGCTCAAATAGGGTTTTTTTAGCGTTGTAGTGACTTTGATCTGTGCTCGCATCAAAGCAGGTGAGCCCTTGTCACACAGCGACTTCTTTAGCGTCTGCAGGCAGACAAGAGCCCTCCAGGCTGATTTTTAGCAGAGCCACGTGGCCCCGACAGGCATCCAAAAGCAGGATTTATTCGGTTTCCCGCATCAGTGCTTCGACGCAGCAGGAACCGCCAGGCAATGGGAAGCTCCTGCTCCCCAGAGCAGGAATTCTCGCTCCTCCCGCGTTGTTCTGGCTCCGTTCCCCGCCCGGGCCGCTCTGAGCGGAGCTGTGGCGTGTGACGGATGCTGGCTGGGTCCAGCACTGGCAGATGAACGCTGAAGCCGTGTGAAATTTTTTGCAGCCGAAGCAAAACTGGCAAATGTTTGGCCCGGGGCCAGCTGCACCGCAAGGTTTACAGCCCTCGCCGGCGCTTCCAGGCACGCAGAGCAAAGAGCATCCCTGATTTTATTGACCTGTGCCACCTTCAACTCTTAGAAACCCTCTTTTATTTTTGTTTTATCCTCCGCTCTGCCCTCACCGCCCTTTTAAGCGGGATGGGAAATCCCTCTGCTCTGGCTCCTTTGAGAGAGAACAGCTGCACAAAGCCCTGGCTGCTTTCATCTCCAAACTTCATTTTTCTGACACCAATAGTGAGGATTCACCTCTTTTATCTCCTCATCCCCTTTTCAAAATGCTTTCTTATCTCCACGGGCACCTCTTGTATCCTATGGAGCACGACTGAAAATCACACTGGAAAGGAAAATGAGGCTTTTTTTCCCTTTTTGAAGGAAAAAAAAAAGTCTCTCCTGGCTGCAGAGGTGAGGGGCAGAGGAGCAGAAGTGCTGACCCCAGGGAACACGTGCTCTGAGCAGGGTTTTGCACTTTGGATCTGTCCCAAGGTCCCACTGCTCCCTTCCCTTGGAGGAATGAGAAGGGAGCTCCCCACTCCCGGGCAGTTCTACAGCCGTGTGTCTTTGTGAGCACATTAAATACTCATCCAGCCGGGCAAAGGGGTGGCCCTGGCCATAAATCATCACTGATAACCCAGCTGGGGGGACTTTGTGCCAGGGAGAGATGTGTGCACAGGGGCCGGGCACAGCTGCCCGGGGTGTGCCTGTGCCCTTTGCTCTTGGCAGTGCTTAAAGGTCTGCAAAGAGCCCCAAGCAGGATTTTCCTGATGTTTCTACCCATTAATAACCTGCAGATACCGGGCTTCTCTGCTGTCCTGGCATTGTAGGATCATTTAGGGTGGGGAATCCATCGAGGCCAACCCTCCCCAGCACTGCCAAGGCCACCACTGCCCCATGTGCCCAGGTGCCACATCCACAGGGCTGTTCAATCCCTCCAGGCACGGGGACTCCACCCCTGTGTTCTGTGGGTTTTGGCCACAGGTGCCATTCCTGGCACGACCAGGAGCCTCCAGACCTGCAGGAGATCCCTGAGCAGAGAAAGGAGAAAACGGAGCACCAGCACCTCCGTGACCATTTCTCCTCATCCCAAGGGATGCTGGTGTTTGCAGTCTTTCTGTCCCTCGAGATCCCAAATCCCACACAACCGAAACGATGTCTTCGATCTCCCTGCTCGGGCCAGAAGGCAGCTAAAGCCAAAAGAGGCTTTTGTGTCCTCGAAACAATCTGGGAATTGAACTGTGCACGCAGTCCAGAGCAAATGGAAATCTGCTGTCCTCATTAATCTTCCTTCACACCCCTGTCCTTAAAACAGAATAACGTCCTTTGGTGCGTTTTCAATGGGTCTTTCCTGCTCTTTCTTCTTGGAATATCTGGCGTGGTCGTAGAAATAGATGATGACAAGAGAAGCAACGTTCAGGACAAGGATGAGCAGCATGATCCAGTAGGAATATCCATAGCTGTGTCTGGATCCAAGGTGTGTCTGCAGAGAGGTGGAACATCCACGGGCCAGTTCTTCAGACAGGCTGTTGCCTTGGACGTTCACAGGGAAGAGGATCATGGCAATGACGATGAGGGCTCCTAGAAAATATAAATGTAAAATTAAATTTTTATATCAAATATAAAATTTTAGAGGAGAAACTGCCGTGCCATTTATGTAGTGACTTATAGTCTGCTTTAATCCTTGCCCTAGTACAGATTTTTTTAATCAATTTATCTAATATTAGTAATTAGTGAATTACGGGGGCATTTAAAGGATCTTTGCCCTCTCCAATAGTACCTGCCAGGTGTTTTGATACAGGCAATGATATCATCTAAAATGATTAGATTCTCACTGATTATTCTTAGGTAAGGCCGTTTAATTTAACTTTTTTTTCACTGAATTTAGGCTGATGAGTGTCGTGTATTCACCCCTTTGGTGACTTGTAAATGTCTGTTTGATGTGAGCCCAAATCCATGGATGGGCAGGCTCACAGCTGGGTAAAAATACCACAGCTGGATAAATATCACAGCTGGATTAAAAAATCACAGCCGGGTAAAGCCCTGAGCAGCCTGGTCTGTGCTCAGGGTCGGCCCAAGAGCTTAGACTTGGAGACCTCCTGTTCTTTACAACCTGAATTATTGGATCAGTCTGGCATGAGCCAAAATGTGATGTCTTGTTAGATCTGTCTCCTGTTTCTTACAGCCTCGCAAATGTAGCAGGAGTTCAGTTGCTTTGACATTTAACTCAATATTGCTCTTACACCTCTGCTTGCCTCGTGCCAACAGAGCTGTAATCTCCGACCTTTGGTGGAACAGTTCCATTCCTTCTCTCCAGGCACCTCATCCCACCCCAGCTCACGCTGAAACTGCTTCATTTTTGATTCAGGAGGACACTGTAGGAGAATTAGGAACCTCCAAGATGACCTCCCCCATTAAATGATGCGTGATTTCCCACAAAAACACACCCACAGCAAAACAAACTTCCAGGTCACAGCACTTGCAGGGCTGGTAAAAGTAACCACGACCCTCAGCCAACATGAGAATTTATTTTCTCCCCAACATTTATTTTGGTCCTTTCATTTCAGTCAGAGCTTGCAGGTTCAGGGTGCCGGGCTCAGGAAAAACCCTCTCACGTGATGAGACAAAGATCTGTTTGTCTCAGAAGTGAATAATTGTCTAATTAGGCTTTTGTTCACTTTTCTCACTGCGTTTCACAGCTCTTTCAGCATCTGTGTTAAAAATGGGCGATTTTCACACCTCCGCCTGTACTTGCCATAATTAAGATTATCTGCACCGTTCCCTTCCCACCAAGGGCTGGTTGTGTCCCCAGGACAGGGTGGTGCTGCTGGGGACACTTCCCTGGACCTGAAGAGCTTTTGAAGGACAAAATACCCGTGCTGAAATACTCTGCGATCAGATGGCTTAAAAGGAAATTATTCAAGTGCAAACCTATTATTAGAGGAGCGCCTAATCCTCTCGAGACTAATTGAGTGTGAGAGCTGAAGCCGTGGCCGGAGCAGGACAGGGAGGGTTGGGAGCAGCCAGGCTCAATCCAAGCAGGAATGTGGGGTTCCACCTCCAGGAGCTCTTGGACAGGTTCACAGCTTTAATGCCTCAGCATCTCCACTTGGGTTTTTTTTATGCTTAGGGAATGTTTAAACTTATTTTCACCTGGGGTGAAAGTTTGGGGTTTTTTTTTTTAAGAGAAAGAAATCAAGTTTTCCATTTGTCACTCTTCCAAACTGCTCCCTATATATCCTATTTTATAAATATTATTTTCTTGTTATAGAACACATTTTACTGGTATTTCAAAGGTGCTTTTCAGGTGTCCCAGCAGGCACAGTTAAAATGCAAACCCACAGGAACAGAACGCATCCCACGCGTCCCCTTTCGCAGCTATTCCCTAACCTTGGAATCCACGGGAGCGCGCGCTACTCACCGCACACGGAATTCCAGGTGTAGACTCCGACGGGTCCCAGGAATGTCTGGTAGGGGTTGCTGAGAGCGTTGGTGCAGGTGAAGCCAGAGCTGAGCAGGGAGCTCAGCAGAGCCAGCACCAGCACCGCGATGAGGGCAACGTTCAGGCTCCTGCTCGCGGTGCTGCTCAGGGCGTCTGCGACTGAAACACAGCGGGGTCAGAGGACAGCGGGAGAGGGCACGGCCCCAGCTTGTGCCACAGGGGCTTAGACTGGACTTTTGGGAAAGGCTGCTCACAGAATAAGGGTGGTCAAGCACGGGAACAGGGAGTCACCATCCCTGGAATTGTTCTGAAGTGGCTGTGGCTCTCGGGGACGTGGTTAAAGGTTGGACTCAATTATCTTGGAGAGCTTTTCTGACGTGAATGTTCCACGATGCTGGGATAATCAGCCTGCCCTGCCCAGTCTGGTGGGCTCAGCCCATGTTGTGACCTCCTGCCAGGGCTGTAATTAAAAGCTAATGAGCAGAGGTTTGGCTGATCTGTAGGGATCGGGATGGAGAAAGAGCAGGAGGTTTGGACACAGCAACGAACCCAAACCCCACACAGGGTGAAGGTACCTGGGGATGAAATAAATCCTTGTCTGCTAATCCTGCAGTTTAGTGGGTAGTAAACTTCTGTCCTCAACACTTCTGTAAAAATTTCCTCTGGACGTGGCCAGACAGGAATTTTCTGCCTAAAGTGGATCAGAAATCTGAGTGTTCCTCTGCCAGTGTCTGGTAACCTCCACAAATGCCTATTTTAAACCCTGCTCCAATTTAAAACTCTGCTCCAGTTGAATTTCCTGTCGATATAGCAGCAGCCCCTCACATGCAGTAAGTTGGACAGGGAAAACCTTCTCAAAGTGCATTAAAGCTGCTGCCTGGACGGGTCAGGTGCGTTTGCAGGACGGATAAATCTGAGCGTGGTCATCCAGGGGCAGATGAGGATGGCTGAGCTCATCTCCTGACTGGACCTGTCTCCATGCCCTGCAGGAAAAGCTTGGTGGGGGCAGGACTGGCTCCCTTCTTTTAAAATAAAGGAGCAGCTCCGGCTGTTTTTCCATCAGGACAGGACTGGGTTCGTGGAGGGTTTGGCTCCCACAGGGCTGAGCTTTGTGGGCACATGGCCCTGACCCCACATCAGGCTCCCTCTCCTTTTCCCCAGCTTATTCCCAGACCATTCCCTGCTGTAGTTCCTGGCCACGCGTCCAGGGCTCTTATGGCCAAACCCTTCAGAACTGACACCAATTTTTGCCTAAATCCTCCCAGTTACTCGATAAGTTGCTGATAACAAGAGACTCGACCCCAAATGCAATCTCCTCGGAGTGGATTTTGCTGAGGTGAATTCTTTTCCTCCTCTCCATTTAAAGACTGGAAAGGCAACTATAACGTGCCTGTGGCTGCTTTATGTTGCAACAAATACAGTGACAATGTTTTGGAGCTCTCTGTTCAAACAGATGTTGTGAGAGACAGGCTTCTGTAGGAAAATTCCCTTTCTGAGCTGCTCTTGACACAGAGCCATTATTGCAAAATATTCAGGTAGTGCATAAATGGGAGAAATCACAGCAGAAGAAAAAAAAAAAAGAGTAAAAACCCCATAAAGAGGAATAAACATAATAAAAAGAGCTGTTGGAAAGGAATGAAAAGGAGAACTCCTCTCACATTTTATATCATACTGCAGTGCAAGTTAATTTCTGCTCGAGGCACCAGCAGGTGAGGATGTGTTATGGAAATCAGCTGTAAATTTCAGCCATTTTCCTGGAAGAAAAGGAAAGGAGGGCATCCAGGGGATATCACTCAGTGAAATGGAAGTGAGCAGCTTGTACCCTGCGCTCAGGCTGAAGCAGCCTTGCAGCCTTACAACCTGTGATCTATTTCTTGACGAAGAAATAAGTCTGGAGCCAAATCAGACAGGCTTGTGTAATTTCCCTCTGGCAGCCTCACTTCATTGTATCGCTCGGAACATCTCCACAACTGCCTGGCTACACCTCTTGCACCCTCTCATTGATCTTGTTTATGTCTGACACGGATCTGCAGTTTAGGGGATGGCATTTTGTCAGCCCCCAGCTGTCGTAGCCGTGTCTGCAACAGCACAAGGCTGAGGGCTTTAAAGAAAATGCTCTTTTCGTGGCAGCTGAATTTTTTATCCCTAACTAAAGCAGTCTGTGCAAAGGGAAGGAATCTCCAGCAGCTGATCTGTTTGAGTGGGATCAGCTGTAACCTGCAGCTGGATAACCTCTGGATCTGGGTAAAGCAACCTCATCCTAGAATGAAAACAGGGTTTGCTCAGGTCTCTCCTTGATTTCTTATATCTTCTTTCGTTTTTCATCCTTAGTTCTTACAAGTTTGGGGTAGAATGTCCCAGACTTTCTCTGAGCTTGGTCAGCCTTCCCAGCAGCTTTTGCAGCTCTCCAATCACCCACGGCACACCAGGAATTCACCACGGAAAAAAGCCCAAACAAACAAAAAATCCCAAGGAGACTTCACCAGAGCTTCCTACTCTTCAGGAGATCCCGGGAAACTGATGAGGACATGAATGAATTCCAGCAACTGCCGAGCTTCTGGCACGTATTTTAGAAAGTTAGAAAGTGAAACGATTCCCTCTGTGCTGTGGTGAATTTGGAAGACTTCCTTGGGTGTTGTTGGCCTTGCTGGCTGCCAGCAGTTGGGTAAATCCTGGCATTCCAGACTCTCTGGGCGTGGCTTTTCCTGAGCCTGGCTCAACCCCTCCGTGTTCGGCTTGGACCAAAGCTGTGACCAAACCCTCTGACAGAGCATTTTACTCATAGCTGGTTCCTCTCTAAGATAGCTCAGGAAGGCTCTGAGGACTCTGGTTATTAAATAACTTTTGCATCCTGGCAGCCCGTTCAGCCCCAGAGCCTGGGAAGTGGCTGCAGTGATTTATTGCTCCATTAAGGCTGGGAAAGAGCCACCCTGGCTGGGCACTCCATGCACAGGGCACTGGCAGGAATTATATTCCTTTGTCTTTCACCTTTGTGCTTGGAAATTTCTTTTAATGTTGTGGTTTCTAGAAAAATAAGTTGGTTTTTTTTGTAAAGGCTGATGATGACCTGCTTTTGAACGGGCACTGATAAAAGCCAACCTGGGCTGCTGCGAAAAACAATCCCCATGTTCTTCACTCTGATTTGCCCCTCTGGGATTGTCCTTCTTTTCCCACTCCCAAATGTGCCAATGCCATTTGAGAAAGGCACGTGGGGTGCACAGCAGAGCCCCCAGCCAGGGCAGAGTTGGTTTTAAATTAAATATCAAATTAAATCATGCTGAGATTTAAAAGGATGTTTAGAACTCCTCTTGCTGATGTCCGAGTGCAGAAAGCTCAGCGCTTTGTTCCTCCATAGCACTGGAAATCCATTTATGTCAGGATATCAGCAAAGGAAACGCTTCTCCTGCCTTAGGAGGACAGGAATATAAATGGATATGAAGATAGAAAGTATGGAATTCTGGGAAGTATTTTTCCTATTTCAAATTCATATGGAATGGAGTGATAGAACAGACTGGTTTGGGTGGGAAGGGGCTTTAAAGAACAGCCAGTGCCACCCCTGCCATGGGCAGGGACACCTTCCACCATCCCAGGCTGCTCCAAGCCCCATCCAACCCAGCCTTGGACACATCAAGGATCCAGGGGCAGCCACAGCTTCTCTGGGAATTCCGTCCCAGCCCCTCCCCACCCTCCCAGGGAACAGTTTCTTCAGTGAATAATACTAATACAAACATGATAATCATGCCTAGTATAGAGCCTAAGAGTTAATTTAAAGTCAGTTCTTCTCATTCTGGATACCTGCCTGACTGAACCAGTCAGGGATGTGGGCAAAGCCAGATTTAGATTATTCACAAAGCCTCACTTTCCTTCAGCAGCTCCGGAAAGAGACTCACAGCTCCTGATGCTCACTTTATTCACCCCTGAATAACTGATAGGTGAGAGCTGAGACAGCTTTTTGTAAATGTTCTCTCAACATGTGATAAGTGACAAGCACAAAACCCCAAATCTGTTGAGGGAAAACCCAACACCACCAATGGAGACCGTGCAGAGAACTGAAACCCTTCACTGACAGCAGAGTGTTGTGAGTTCATCTCATTAATTCTAATTAAAATCGATCTGGTGGCAACACCCCGGCCCTGGGACTGGGCTGTGGGAGCTGCTGTGCAGACATGGGCAGGGCACAATCCCTGGACTGCAGCCAGCCTGGATCCTCCTCTGCCATCAGCTCTCCAGGGCAGGATTCCACGTTTCCCACGTTTCCCAACTAAAATCAGCCAAAGCTGCCCAGGTGGCTCAAGGTTTGGGGCTTCAGCCAGCTGCCATGGGGGGCTATAACCACATAGAAATTATTTTGTTTATTTATTATTATTTACTCTTCTAAAAATCCCGTTCATTATTCCGCTGTGACTGTAATTAAATGAGATTGAAGGATTTGGGATTTTGTACTCGTTATGTAACAATCCCAATCCACGCTCCGCCTTTTGCTGGGAATGCTGCTGTGCTCAGGGTTTCGTGAGAACATCAGTGAAATGGAATCCAGTTAAACACGGGGACTGGTTTGTGTAACACAGCTCTGCCACCGTGGGAGTTCAGGTGTTTCTGCAGGTGCAACTCCAGGAATAAATTCAGCTGGGGAAGAGCTGGGAAGCAGCTGGAGGTTTAGATCTGCTGTGCTGGGACACAGCCTACCAAAAATGAAAATATTTCTTAAAACATCTTAAAATCTCAGACTGGTTTGGGTTGGAAGGGATCCTAAATCCCATCCAGTGCCACCCCTGCCATGGGCAGGGACATCTTCCACTGTCCCAGGCTGCTCCAAGCCCCGTCCAACCCAGCCTTGGACACTTCCAGGGATCCAGGGGCAGCCACAGCTTCTCTGGGCAGCCTGTGCCAGTCTTCATACCTAATTTAAACCCATATCTCGTATTTCAAAATTACTGGACCCACTCATATTTTTGGTAGCTTTCTTTTGGGTGGCTTTTCTCCCTTTCACCTGTGTCAACAGAATCATTGCTTTGAAGCTGCTGAGGCAGCAAGGCAGATAAAATAAGTGCAAACCCTTGATCCTGGCAGCAGCTTTCAGGTTTATCTACCCCTGGGTGTTGTTTTGTGCGTTTTGTTCTTTTTCCTGCAGCAGCCTCAAAACCTTTCTCTATCAAAACGGTGCTAACTCGGTAACAAGTGGCAAAACGTTTAAAGTCAGACAGTAAATTAACATAATGAAATGAAACAACAACAACAAAAAAATCCTGGAAGGTGAATTAGGTTTGTAAATCCCTTAATAAAGTGGTGAGTGTTGCTTTTCTCTTCCTCACCCAACTTCTGAAAATCAAAGTCAATTTGACATAGTTCCCATTTTGTGGGTTTTTCCCTCGTTCCAAGGTGCAGGCCAAGATCACAGGGGATACGTTGGTATTGCCAGGAATGCTGCAGCATTTCTGTGCTTTTTGGGGGGTCTTATTTTATACCCCTTCAATCCCCAGACTGTTTTGTGCTTATTCTTGTTCTCACTTAAAGTATTGCAGTTACAGGTGAATACAAGACGGATACGTCCGTCAGCAGCACGAGCAAGATCATCTTAGGTTTGAATTGGGTTTTGGGAAGGAATTCCTCCCTGTGAGGGTGGTGAAGCCCTGGAATGGGTTTCCCAGGGAGCTTGTGGCTGCCCCTGGATCCCTGGAAGTGTCCAAGGCCAGGTTGGACGGGGTCCTGGGACAGTGGGAGGCGTCCCTGCCCATGGCAGGGGTGGAATGGGATGACTTTTAAGGTCTTTCCCAACCATTCTGTGATCCTCTGATCCCCTTCCAAGTGTGCCAGCACTCACCTTGGAATGTTATTTTGGACGTCTGGAGTCCTGCATCCACGAACTGCTCACAGGTGCCACTGAAGAGGCCGTACGTGAGGCTGATGGTGACGTTGGATCTGGCGCGGGAGAACCGAACCTCGCTGCTCACCCACCCCGGGGTCGCCAGCACCACGCAGATCACCACGAAGGAGCTCACACAGGTGCAAAAAGCAGAGGCAAACATGGACGTTTTCTTCCTGGATGGCATCTTTCCATGGATGTTTCCCCCGGTTCAGGGGATTTCGTTCCCTTTAGTCCGGTTTACCATGAGGGCGATTCCTCCTCGGCGCCGTCCGCGCTCTGCGCGAGCACCGAGTCGTCCCGGTGAACTTGAAGCAAACAGCAGCGGCAATAAAAATGTAAAACAACTGAACTTTGCTCTGGGGAAAAGGTGTTGCCATGGTGACAACCAAAGCAGCCTGGCAAAGGCCAAAGGGATTGTCCGTGGGTGATTTACGGTCCTTGCCAAAGCGTCGCTTCCCAGACCGCGGCTCTGGATTCATCCCGAGCCTGGAGCTGGCACGTTCCCAGCTCACCTCGCTCCTCCTGGGAGAGTCCTGATTCGTTGCTTTTTCCTCTTAAAATCCTGACAGCCGGGCTGGAAAGAATTTTTGTTGAATCTGCATCTGATGTTTCATGGTGAAGAGTTGCAAAATGTTCTTTCTTCGTTCAAATTCCCAGCTTGCCTAAGAGCTACCCAACCATCCCTTTGGGAAACCTCTTTCAAATTCTTTAAATGTGGGAGAACACTGGGTTGCTCTTGGGTTTTGGTGGGGTAAGGAGGTCCTGTCTACTGTCAATAGGTCATTTTCTAAGAATGAGCTCTAATTCCTAGTCACATTCCACATATTTTCACAGAATAACTCCCTCCCTCTTGCTTTTTGTCAAGGAGGAAACAGATACCTTGAGCAGGGCTTCATTTCAGGGAAGCAGTGGATACGTACAGGGAGAAATCCTGAAAAAAAATCTATTCTGGACTATAAAGCAAGGGAATATATTCATTTTTTTAACCCCAGCTGACCTAAACAACGATAAAAGAACAAGATTTCAAACAGAACGTTCATTGCTTAATGAAAAGACTGAAGCCAAATTTCAAGAATTTGAGATAAACTCAGTCCCCCTTTTTTTTGGGGCCGAAACCAGGAACATAAATTAATATTTTATTGCCAGGGTAGAGTAACAAAGATTCCATTAGCTTTTATTTCTATTAATTATAACGTCATTATCCCACTTTACATTGAAGCCCCGCTCCTGGATCATCCAGAGCTTTTTAATTAACCTTTAGGGAACAATCTGCTTCAACAGTGCTGCCACATCAGCCTGTGGAGTTCTTCTCCTGAAGCTTCCCTGCTTTGTCCTGTGAGGACAGGGAGAGATTCCTGAATTTTTTAACGGATTTGAAATACGAGAGTTTTTTGGGAGGAGAAAATGCCTGTTCTGCAAAGCAATGTTATCGTCCTGAGATTTTTCTGGTTTTATGATTTTTTGATCCCAAACTTGGAAGCAGTAATTTGCTTTGAAATCAATATATTTTATTTCTGGTCTTTTACATAACACAGTCTTGATTTTTAGGTTCTTTTTCAAACGATTTGAGATTTGGATGATATTTTTGAGGTCACTGTTTATAGGAATATATAAATATATATATATATTTTTAAGTATTTAAGTTTTATTTCTAAAGAATCTAAATGCTTCATTAAGATAGTGGCAATCAGTCAGGATTTGATTTAAACCCCGAGGAGTAAAAGGAAATTTCTTACCCTGTGTAAAGTAATAAGAAACCTGCCTCATTTTCTGTCCAGTACCCAGTTAAAATTTAACCACAGAAATACGGGAAGGCTTTGTTAGGCTGATCCACCTCTCCAGGTTCATTAATTCACCAGTTCTATTCTCCAAAGGACATAGTGCGAGACTTTATAATCCAAGGATATTTTCTAATAAACTGAGCTAAAAGCTGCCCCCCTGCCATCAGCTGGGCCGCTTGTCCCCTATGAAATATACTTTAAAAAATCAATATTTAAGAAGTGATGTTTGTCTTGGGAATTATTTTTCAGCTCCTTCAATTTTGATGAATTGAGCACCCACCCCTTTAAAAACACGGAATAACAGAGAGTCAGAGCGTGGTGAATAGCCTGGGGTTCCCTTCCTTGCAATCTGACTCAATTATATTCGGTTTTTGGTGACTCAGCTCAAATTATTATGGCTCAAATCATTGGAACTCTCCTGTGGCTCAGGGAATTGCTCTGTAAATGAGATCATAATTTGCTTTTTTCTTGCCTGTCACCTTGAGGTTCATTCTCTGCCTAAGCTACAATTCCTTGTCTTGTTTTTTTCCCTCACAGCTACCTGTAAAAACATCATAAAACCTGGAATTAAAGCTGTGGTTTGACAGGACACACCTCATCACTTGAGAGAAAGGAGAAGAGATTGGTTTCCTCCGACTCAGAGAAAATATTTCCTGATCAGCACCTTATCAACTCTGCCCCCGCTGATCCTGACTCAGCCCTGCACAGCAGTCGAGGAGAAAAACCAGATTAATTTGTTATGAACCAGGGGGGCAGCAGAGAGAGCTGGAATCCTTTGCTACATAAAATGACCCATCATCTATAAAGATTGATTATGGGAGTATTTCCTTTCTGTTTAAGCCAGTTTGCTTTAAGCACAAAACACAAAAGGAAAGCCTTTCAATGCAAACATCTCACGCACGTCTATTTTTTAATGTTGCAAACACATCCTTACGTGTGAAAAACACAAATCCCGTGGTGGTTTCATGCCCACAGCTCCAGAAGGATTAGAGATGAGAGAGGAATTCTTCCCTGTGAGGGTGCCCAGAGAAGCTGTGGCTGCCCCCGGATCCCTGGCAGTGCCCAAGGCCAGGTTGGACGGGGCTTGGAGCAGCCTGGGACAGTGGGAGGTGTCCCTGTCCATGGCAGGGGTGGCACTGGATGGGATTTAAGGTCCCTTCCAGCCCAAACCATTCTGGGATTCTGGGATGCTCTCCCAAGGGATGCCAGCAGAGGCAGGATCCAAGGTTTGGCTCCCAGCTCTCAGCTGTGCTCAGCAGCAGCCAGGGAAATTCAAGGTGAAGCCACTGCAAATTATTCTCAGTTCTGCTGCAGCTGCAATACTTCACTGCTGGTGGCTTAAAAATTCTGAGTTCTGTTTAAATATTGAATTTAAAACCTACTGACTGCTGGCAAGGTGACTTGGCAGGAAGTGCTGCTGGGATTTGGGATTTTCCTTGGGCCTGACCTTCGTGGTGCATCCCTGTGTCTCCCACAAAGCCTTGACATCCTTTTTAATTTCCATTTTCAGTGGCTCAGCTGCTTCAGCCTTTAGCTGGTTTTGGCTCCAAAAAGATTCAAAAAACTTCCAGGATGTGCAGGATCAGCCCAGGGATTCCACACAGGATCAAGCCACGTGTTACCAACGTTGCCTCTCCCCCTTCTGTGATGGATAAATTGGAATTAAAGCAAATTATAGGATATTAAGAACGAAATCCAGGTTTTTTTTCCTCGGGCACTTTGCAGCCAGCATTCAGATGGAAACAGGGATTTGCTTGTGCCTTTTGGTCTGGCAGAGGGACATGGGATAAAGCATCAGAATTTTATTGGAGCTGAGAAATGTGAAGCTGAACTGATCTGCAAATCATTGCAACAACTCCTTGGAAAACGGAGAGAGGGGTGCGAGCACAATTTTCATGGATCCCTGCCCGCTGCTGCTGTGGGCTGGATTTGCACAATTCCATCTCCTGATTTCTTCTTTCACTCTGACCTTTTCTTTCACGGCACTTTTGAAAGACAAAGCGAACACATTCGAAAAGTTGCTTGGATTTCTTGCCAGAAAATGCCCAGAACTTTTCAGCTGAGAGCTCATCATGGGACGGTTGTGGATGTTGGAGTGGGATCACAGCTGGAATACTGTCCCTCAGACAGGTGGAATACTGCCACCAGTCCCTGGGAGCTCCATCCTGTCACTCCAGCAGCCAGCAGGAACTGGGAAAAAAATACGGGAAAAAATAGGAGAATTTCCAGCTGGGAATTACCATAAATGGAAGATCCCAAAGCCACCACAGTGGGATCAGCACAGATGTGCAAAATCCTGGTTTAAAATCGTTCTTGCTGCCAGGGCATCCCTTGGATCTGCAGCAGAGCGAGTTGAGTCTGCTCCGGATTCTTCGGACAAAGGCCTGGAGTGCCAGGAAAAGAGGGAATGGCTTCCCACTGCCAGGTTAGCCGGGATATTGGGAAGTGGGAACACCCCTTGCTCACACGGCAGCTGCAGGGACAGCCCCGAAATTGCCTTTTCTCCAAGATGCTGGGATTAAGAAATTATCCAGCACTAAGTTTTGATGGGAAACGAATCCTTCCACGGGCAAGTTTATCGTCTACAACCTCTCCCAGGTCACCCACCCTGGCAGGGGAAGGAGAGCAGCAGCTCCCTGAGCGTCTGACTCCCTGTTTGTCCTGTTCCTCCCCATTTCCGAGCTGTAAAATCCTTGCTGGGAACGTTTGCAGGTCATTATGGCAAAATAAGGAGTTCTGAAATGAAATCTTGAAATTACAGAGGTATTTTCCATTTTTTTTTTTTTTCACTTCAAAAGTCAGTGTCTGCATTTACCTGGACAACAGAGCTCCACTAAAGCCTTTAAGATCTCTCAGCATATCTTTTCTCCTCACCCTAAAAGATGACACAGCTTTAAAAAGATGTGTTTGGGTGTTAAAATGTTTTCATTTATGACTGAAGAGTGAAATTGAATGGTCAAGTGCAGTTTATTGAAGAGTGAGGGGGCAAAAAAACCTCCTGGCATTTTAAGAAAAAGAAAATACAGCCCTTGCAACATTTTCACTTTACTAAAACGTGGCTTTGGAGCTGCTTCAAGGTGTGGAGTGTTTAAAACAACCCCTCGAGGTGGAGAAGGAGAGGAGAGCAGGCAGGGCAGGCTTTCATTTATTGCAATTTCTGTAACAATTATAACGAGATGCAGCTTTGAACACTTCAATCTGTTCCTACAGACTCCTAATTTTAGATTCCAAATGGAAAAACCTTCCCCTTTGAAGTCACTACATTAACTACTGCTGGGATATTACACAGCCTCACGCTTTTGCCCAGTCATTCCTACTTTGAAGAGCTTTTCCCTGGATTTCCAGGCTGAGATGTGTTTGCAGCCACAGAAATCACGGGTCTGTGCCAGTTTTTTGCTGTCCTGCCTCTGATTTCCTGATTTTTTCAGGATTTTACCATTTTTCTTCCAGTAGATCAGCAAAAAGACTGATCCACCAGGCCCTACCAAGGGTATCGTGTTGGACACCAAAAATTCAATGTTGGTGTTCAAATATTGCCTCTTTCCTACCATTTATTCACTGAGCTTGCCCAATTATTCCTATTTTGAAGAGTTTTTGCCCAATTATTCCTACTTTGAAGAGCTTTTCCTTGTATTTTCAGGCTGAGATGTGTTTGCAGCCACAGAAATCACGGGTCTGTGCCAGTTTTTTGCTGTCCTGCCTCTGATTTCCCGATTTTTTCAGGACATTTAAAATTTGTGGTCCAGTAAAGAGCCAGATCTACTGTGCTGCTACCAAGGGAATCATGCTGGATACCAAAAATAAAATGTTGGTGTTCAAATCTTGCCTCTTTCCTACCATTTATTCCCTGAGCTTGTGCAATTATTCCTATTTTGAAGAGTTTCCCCTGTATTTCCAGGCTGAGATGTGTTTGCAGCCACAGAAATCACAGGTCTGTGTCAGGTTTTTGCTGCCCTGCCTCCGATTTTCTGATTTTTTCAGGACATTTCTGATTTTTTGTTCCAGAATACCAGCGAGGAAGTCAACCTGCCGTGCTGCTACCAAGGGAATCACGTTGGAATACCCAAAATCCAATGTTGGTGTTCAGATATCGCCTTTTTTCTGTCATTTATCCCCTGAGCTTGAAGCAGAGGAGATGTCTCTGTACCAGAGAGCAGCAGAGTGCCCGGAATTGCTCCAGGTGAAGTTCCCACCTCTTCTGCTGGAATAGCATTCCTTCCACGCTGCAAAGGGAGGGATGCAGGGGCTGGGGCCAGCCAGGAGCTGTGGGAGGCCCCGCAGCATCTCTGGGAAATTGGAAGCGAGGGTGAAACGGCTGCCAAAGAGCTGCCACTGCTGAGAGGGTGTTTGATTTGTGATGGAAAGAGAGGAAAAGACACCTGAGCAGTGGACTGTGAGGTGGAGGAAGGAAAGTCCCTGCTGGAGCAGGACTGGGGTAAATGTGGGAATACCTGCCCGTTGTTATCTTATTTTTGCACAGCATTTCAGCCTTCCGCTTTCTTCAATTTAATTGTTGGTACAGCTCCTGTCTTCCTTCTGTCAAGGTAATTAAATTGCTACTCAATGGCAAACCCCACAGCAGCTTCCTTTCTCGTCCCCTCCCCTTTCTCACCAGCAGAAATTCCCTTCAGACCTTGTCTGGAGAGATCTGGAATTGGGTTTTGAGACACTTCATCCTTCAGATCCCCGCTCCTGGCCTTTAAATGTGGATTTCTGGCTGAAGCTCTGTATCACAGAGTGCCATCCTGGGTTGTTTTTCTGCAGCCAACAAATCATCAGCCTCAGGCTGTTGGCTCCAGCTCGTTAATGGACCCTGGAAAACACAAGTGGCAGAAACCTGGCCTTGGAGCATCCTGGATGTGACTGGAAGGAAGCAGAGCTGGGGACTAACAGGGCTAAATTATCAATACCATTATCAATTATGGACCAGAGTGTGGAAGACTGGATGAAGTTTACGACTTTATTTCACAACTGCACAATTGATTTAGATATTCCCCTTCCCTCCAGCAAATCCCTTCCCACCAAATAATGCATCAGCAGCTCCAACGTGCACCTTCTTGGTGCTTTGTTGCACAGCTTGGCTCCCCACTTCTGTCTCATGACTCATTAATTTTGGGACCACACAGCCTAATAGTGCTTTTAACTCCTGCACTAACAGAAAACCTGGTCATTTCGTCCAACGTGTACAATAATTCTATTTATTTTATCGCCTGGCTACAAGGACTCATTTCAATCAATATCCAACTCCTTGCAAACGGTCGCCAGCGAGAAAATTGCTGACTTGCAGCCATTTGAGCTGCAATAATGTTCATTAAGATCCAGCTCCTCCCTGGTGCCATGCCCACTCGCGCTGCCACGTCTGCTCACGGAATTTTAGCCTCCCACTAAATTGCTGTTTCCTTGTCAACACGATGCCAAAGGGACGCAATTAGGCCCTGATGAAGTTTCCTCCAGAAGACACAAATATTCACAGATGTTCTG
>VZTE01003932.1:103605-150462 GCA_013397775.1 Eulacestoma nigropectus
CAGCGCCGGGCGGGCGGAGCGGCGGCCGCGGCTCCTGGCGGGGCTGGGACACCGCGCGGCGCTCGGGAGATGCGGGACGCGCCGGCAGCAGCAGCGCCAAGGGCACGGCCGGCTCCCCGCGCATCCCTGGGCATCCTTGAACATCCCCGCGCATCCTTGGGCATCCCCGGGCATCCATCGCAGGTGTCCGCGCCCCGGGAGCTGCCCCGCTCCCGGGATGGGGCTGGCGCCTGAGCTGCGCCTTTAAAAGCGATTTTCTCCCGTCGGTTCCCATGCAGCCCCTCCTGAGGTGAGCGGGGCTGGCGGGCGCGATCAGGTGAGCGGGACCCGTGGCTGCGGACAAACTCTTTTGGTCTCCCATGGTCAAGGCTGGTGTTGTTTAAACTCGTTCTATTTCCATTTTTTCCGTTTATTAGTTTGCTTTCACGCGACTTTTCACTGCCTCTCATCACGGGATTGTATTTTTCTCTTTACTCGCGGCTCTGTGGGAAGGGTTAATGAATATTTGCTGTGGGACGGAACGGTGTTTGCTAATTGTGAAAGGCTGTCTCTCGTTTTTTTCCCCAATTTATCAGTGAGGTTCCTCTCCATGTGGCTTATTTCCATGGCGTGAAGTGATTTTCTGTGTATTCAGCTGTGTAGCTGTCTGTGTCTGGTTTAGATGGGGTAGAGACTGCTGAATTGAAAGAAGAGACAGCGCTTATCGAGCTTTTTTTTTTTGAGATTTCTTTTTTCCCCTAAGATATTATAAGCCGTGGAAAATAGAAATAAAGAGGCAGAAAATTGAAAAAACCCACGTTTTTAAGTGTGTGACAGTTGTACCTTCTGTGCAGGTTGTGTTTGGGGCTGCTAAATAAATAAATAAATAAGTAACTTCTGCTGAAAACTAATGACATTCAGCTGGAAAGCGTGTGTAGTTCAGAAGAGGTTTAAATGTGGATAAAATGTGCTTTCCTCATCCTGGAAGGACGTTTTCCCCCAGCTGGCTTTGCTGGGGGATAAATGAAACCAGTTAAGCCTTGGAATGGGAACTTGCAGGTGGTTTGGGGGGACCAGCTTCGTCTTGTTCTTGATCAGGTGGAATTGGGGCTCTGAGAGGAGTCTTAATGGGAGGTAACGAGGTGTTTATGGGGCAGCCTGTGTCTTGCTTTGTGCTTGGGGTGGTGGCACTGGAGAGAAAAGGAGCGGGAGGAGCAGAGACGTCAGGTTGAGGTCCCCAAGATGAGGGGGCCGTGCTGGTGTGGGTGCAAACATCCCCTGCGGGGTGATGGATCCGCCGAGCAAGGGGAGTTCAGCTGAAAACATCTGTTTTCTCAAGTGCCAGAACGAGTAGAAATGTGAGGAATGAGCTTAGAAATGTGCGAGAAGAAGGGGAAGAAAATAATGTGAGAAACAAAATGGTGTGGGCGTAGTGTTTGATTGCTTTACTGTGCTCCCAAATAAAGGGATTGCTGTGCTCCCCCAGCCATCCTTGCTGTGCTGTGACTGCCGTGCTCTGTGTTCCTGAAATGCTGGGAATACGTTCTCCCAAGCACAGAGCAAGACTGAATTCCTGCTTTGAAAGCTTCCCTGACACCTTTAATAAACGCCGACATCTTTATGTACCTAAAGCAGGGTGCTGGGGCTGTTTGGGCTGCAGGAATTTCTCCTCAGGCTGGGAAGTGCAGGTGCGAAGTGGGGAATTTTAGCACATTTGGGTCCTCGTTTGAGTTTGTATCTTGGTTTCTCTCCTGCTTTCCACCTGATATGTTTATGGTTATTTATCTGTTACCAAGCTCAGTCGAGGTTTTTCATTTCTTGAGTTAAGGGCTGACCTTTCCATAAAACAGCTGTCTTAAATCCCTGAATTTTCTTCATCTTATTGTTCTTCCCGCACCCTCCATGGCATTCCCAGCTCCTGGGTGGTGCCGGGGATGCGCCGTGTGGGCTGAAATTATGGGAAGCTGGAAAATGATTGCTGGGAGACTCAGCAGGTTCAGTGTCTGTGTAAAACCCTCCTGTCCCACGCAGGTTCCCGTGGAGCTGGGGCAGAGGGCAGAGCTGGTCCTTGCCTTGCACAGAGGGGGCTCCTCCACCTTCCCAGCTGGAAGGTGACAGCAGCGGAGGAGGGTTTGGAAGTTTGTTGGGTTTCTGGAGCTGTAGGTTTCTGGACCAAAGCTGCAGAGCTGTGTTATTAACTCGGCTGGTTTCAGAGTGTGGTGCAGCAGAGCTCTGTCTGGTGTACTTGGTGACCTTTTCCTGCTCATTTAAGAGGTTTTGTGAAGAAAAATGAGTGGACAGGGGTTGACAAACTGCCAAGTGAAATAGAGCTGGAGGAAGTCAGCAGTGCAATTCTGCCCTGTCACAGATGTCCTTGGTGTTCTCTCGGAGTCAGATCCATGTGTTACAGAAACACAGATGGGTTTGGCTTGGAAGAGACTGCAAAGCCCATCCCATTCCACCCTTGCCACGGGCAGGGACACCTTCCACTGTCCCAGGCTGCTCCAGCCTGGCCTTGGACACTGCCAGGGATCCAGGGGCAGCCACAGCTTCTCTGGGCACCCTGTGCCAGGGCCTCCCCACCCTCACAGGGAAGGATTCCTTCCCAATATCTCTCCATGATCTCCCCACTTTCAGATCAAAGCCATTTCCTCTTGTCCTGTCTCTCCATGCCCTTGTCAAAAGTCCCTCTCCAGCTCTTGTTATCAGTAAAGTGTTTATGTTCTTCATGCTTGGTGATGTCAGGGAAATTTGTTCAGGGTGTTGGAGCAGGTCAGCTGCAGTGGAAAATATAAAAGAGCAAACCTGGAATGCTGTGGAGGAGGAAGAGCCCAAGGAATAAGAATTATTTGTCGTGCTGCTGGGAGTACACAGAGTCCACCCTGCTCGCTGGAGGAGTGGGAGGTTCTGCAGAAAAATGGTTCAATTACAGAGAACCTGAGGGTCGTGTTGGTCCCTCCTGGGAATGATGTTGTCATTTTGTCAATGTGATGCTGTCTCTGTTTCCAAAATACTCCTCAGCATGGATTTATGGCAGGGCTTAATTGCAGATGGAGGTCCCGTGTGTGGAGGTGGTGGCAGAGCACTCGAAGGCCATCAGCAATGAATGATGATGTTTTGGTGGAAAAACTGAAAAAAAAAATGAAAATTGCTCAGGAGAAGGTGGTTGAAAACAGATGTTTTGGGTAGAAGCTGCAATTCCATCGTTATTCCAGGGGGGCTGGCAGGAAGGGGCCATATTTCCTTTATAAATAGTGCAGTAGGAACAAACAGCACAATGGGATGGGTTTGGTGAATCATCACTGTAGACTCCAACTCTGTCACTTGCTCCACATCCAGCACCCCCAGGGCCGCTGCAGTTTTCCAGGGCTGCATCCCTGCGGGTTGGGAAGCGGCAGCGGAGCAGCCAGACCTGAGGGATGCTGTTTGGATGCCCGCAGTGAGCGGCTCTCTGCTCCTTGATAGGCATTTCATTATTGATCTCCTGCTGCAATATTAATGGCAGCAGAATCCCTCTGTAAGCTGCAATCTCATTCTGTGCCCGGCATGGAAAGTGGTATAAATTGGATCCGTGAATTATTAAGGAGTTTGGAATTGTGTGGTCTTGGCGGAGCGTTTACGGCTCCCCTGGATGTGACTCTGGTTTTATAGGCTCGGAGCTGTCTCAGGGAATGATTCGGGTGTTGCTTGAACTGATTTGTGATGTGATGCAGCAGAATTCGGGCTGAATG
This sequence comes from Eulacestoma nigropectus, assembly GCA_013397775.1. Lineage (NCBI taxonomy): Eukaryota > Metazoa > Chordata > Aves > Passeriformes > Eulacestoma > Eulacestoma nigropectus. The sequence goes on from VZTE01003932.1 coordinate 107,316, forward strand.
AGAAGTGGCTGCTCTGTGCAGGATTTCTGCATCCTTTTTACCTCTAATCTTACATTTTTTACGCATTGTGCCTTTCTGCACGGGGTTTCATCCTGCTGGTGTTTTCACTCTGTCTGATCTGCATTATGCAATCCCAAACGCTTGAAGTGTTACTATTAAGAAAAACCCCTGCCTGTATTTATTCCAAACTTCTTGCTGCAATGTAGAGATCTCTTCAGGTTTGTTGTACAAATATATTTAATACTTGTGTAAGCCCGAGCTGAAATGAGATACTGATAAGGCAGAGATTAGGAGGATCTCAGCAGCAGCATTTTGTTGAAGTGTTTGTACAGGATTTAGTTTTGCGTTACTCACCTCATGGAATGTATTTTTAAGGCATGTTCAGCTGACTTACTGCAGGTAATAATAACAATTCTGTCACTGACATCCCTTTGCCTGCCCAAATCCTCTTGTTTCCTGCAGAGGATGCCTCACCAGTGACATCTCCTGCCCCAAAAATGCCCTTTTCCCTTTGGCTCCTGGCACTGACTCAGTGCTGAAATGGCAAAGTAAAATCTGCTCACAGAGATCTGTCTGTGTTCAAAGGTGTTTCCTGGCTAAGGGAAGAAATAAAACTGGGAAGAAATTTGCTGGATTAGTTTGTTGCTTGCAGTGATGGTGGATTGTCACTGGGAAATGTACAACAACTCACTTGTGGGGTTTTCTATCACGTTTATCCCCTCTGTAAAAAGGAAAAAGTGCTCAGTCCTGAAAACTTGGCTTATCCGAGATTTCCTTTTTCTAATGTACAGCAATAATTTTTTTGGTAAGAATGAGAGATCAGGGCAGGTAAAACCAAAAAACAAAGCCATAAATCAGGCAGAGGTGAGATGAGACATAAGCTAAACAAATATATGAATAAAGAAGTGACAGTTCTGGGATTCTTGTGTTGGGAAGAGGCAGCTCTTTCCCGCAGGAGTGTGAGGATGCCCCAGCAGCTGGAAGGAGCTGCGCCAACAGCAGCTGTTCCCTGAAGATAACACACAAACAGGGACGCAGCAACCAGGATCACCAGGAAGAATGAGGGCTCGGAAAGGCTTTGGTTCGGTAGCACAATGAATTTTAAAAAGAAAGCAAATAACAGATTCACAGGGGAAGAAGTGAAAAGTGTGTTACTCATGTCACTTCTGAAAGATCAGGACAAAATAATCAGGTCAGCTGGAGGATAAACCTCCTACTTCTAAGTTGTGTTTCTCTGGAGAAAATAATTGAGACTGAAATATCCAACTCCACATCCACGGCAAGATCTCACCCTTCTGAGCTCAATCGATTCCAGGTTTCCTGATGGTTGGGTGTTCCTTTAGTTGCTGTGGGGTTTGAGTTTTCTTCCCTTTCACCAAAACCAGTCTCTTTCATCTGGAATCACTTCTGGAGGTAGCTGAACTGGAGCTGCTGTGGTTCATCACGGTGCCCCTCCAAGACCAGCAGAGTGTATTTGCTTGAGCCAGACTGGGATGAACTGGGAACTCGATGCTTTCAAACACCCCTTTGCCCTGGCTGTGGGGTGATGTGGGTTGTGATGAGGACTGTGTGGTTGGGTTTGGGTTGGTTATAAGAGTTGGTACTTCCCTGCCTGTGATCCTGAATCCCAGAGGTGCCCCAGGAGCTCCTGGTGTCCTGTCTGTGTATTCCCAGAGGTGGGACCACGCTCCGTGAGGTTCAGACCGTGTCTGCTTCCATCTTGGCATTTGCTCCCGTAATTTCTTACCTCCCTTGGTTCTTTAATGGAATTTTTTATCCAAAAGAAAATCTGACTCTGGTGAATGAAAGTCAGTGTGATCATAACTTGAAGCCAACGATGAAAATTCCTGCTTACGGACCCTGTGGTTTGCAGGATATTTGATGAAGGATCTGTAAATATTTCTTCACCAAGAGCTGTAATTCCTCAGCTTCGGAGCAGTTTTCACCCCTCACCCTTCCCTCACCCTGCTTACTGTTTCTTTTGGTAAATTCCATCCTGATTGTCTTTTGCCCTTTAATCTTGTCATCTTTGCTGGTCGTCCTTGGAGGATTATTTTCCTTTGCATTCCTAGCCTTGGTTTCTGCTGGAATATGCTGTGGATTGCTGGAGCTGCAGTACTGGGCTTTTCCTGAGTAGTAAAATCCTGATTTAAACAAGCCATAAATAACATTTGTACCACATGTTCTACGGGTTTCGATGTCTCAGGTACTGAGTCTGTTTAATTTAAATTTGGGTTTCGTGAATGTCTTCAATCATGCTGCACAATGTCACTCAAAACATTTAATTATTCAATAACATTAATTGATCTGCAGCCTGTCTTTCTACTAATCTGATACAACAAAGTTTGCAAATCGCTACTGAGAGCAGGATTGTGGTGGAACAGCTTTCAGGTTGCAGCAGAAAAGCTTTTGTGTAACCACGTTAAAATGATAGATGCTTTCCCTCTTAAACACGGGGCTGAGTTTAAATGGGTTCACGTTATCATTTTGTTTGCAGATGTCAAAAGCTCATTAATTTTAAGTCAAACTCCCTACCTTGCTGCCTCAAATTGCTTTTAAATTACACATGTGCTGATCGATCTTGAAAAGCCCAAATTAAAAACTTGGCTGAGGGCACGTTTCAAGGCCTCAGATCCAGCACTTAATTCTAATCTGTTTTCCACAGGCAAACCTCCCACTCCAGCACTGGTTCCCAGCAGAAGTGGGGGGAGAGGAAGTTGTAGAGACTTCAATATTTCTGGGAAGGCGGAGAGGAGAGGAAAAGGTGGAAACAGGGAACTATATTTAAATAATGACCTATTTACAGTACGTAGTTTGGACTATTCGAAAGAACCTGTGATGTTGAGATAATTGGTTCTGTCATAATGGGGCATTTCTCAAGGAGGAACCTCAAATCCTGGGGTCAGTTTGAGCCCCTCAAGGCAGGAGAGATATTGAGGGGTTGGAGCGTGTCCAGGGAAGGGAATGGAGCTGGGAAGGGGCTGGAGCCCCAGGAGCAGCTGAGGGAGCTGGGAAAGGGGCTCAGGCTGGAGAAAAGGAGGCTCAGGGGGGACCTTGTGGCTCTGCACAACTCCCTGACAGGAGGGGGCAGCCGGGGGGGGGGTCGGGCTCTGCTCCCAGGGAACAGGGACAGGAGGAGAGGGAACGGCCTCAGGCTGGGCCAGGGGAGGCTCAGGTTGGATACTGGGAAAAGTTTCTTGACTGCAAGGTTTGTCCAGCCCTGGCACAGCTGCCCAGGGCAGTGGTGGAATCCCCATCCCTGGAGGGATTTAAAAGCTGTGTGGATGTGGCACTTGGGGACGGGGGCAGTGGTGGCCTTGCTGGGGAACAGTTGGACTCCATGATCTTGAACCCTTCCAACCTCAACAATTCCATGATTCTGTGATTTTATTCCCTTTTTAAGTCCTTCTCGGTTTCACCTGAGCACAGCATGACCTGGGACACACAGGGAGTGCAGCTGAGCTCTCCACAGTCATTCTCTTCACTTTTTCCTTTCTTTAGTCTCTTTGATGGGTGAACTGCCCAAGTTATTTACACGTTTTGTGCATGTGTAACTTGAGCTGTGATTTGTCCTAAAGAAGCCTGAGAACTGCTGCACTGCATCAAACTATTTACCCTTGAAATTTGGCCTCATTTACCACAATTTTCCGAGGAAGAAACTTGAATAATTGCCTTGGAAAATCACTGAACCCTCAAAACTTTCTCTATGAACAGACTTTTACATTTCTGTGTTCAGGAATGAATGCTGTGCAGGATGCTGGTGCTGAGCATGTTCTTTCAGGGCAGCTTTGCTCTGTGTACTTTTCCTGGAATGGAATTTAAAGATGGCCAGGCTGTCTCTGAGGTTTTTTCCCCTCATTCCGAAGGGCGTCACTGGGAGCTGTAATCAGAACCAGCTCCGGAGCGTGGGAAAGGAGGAAAGGAAGGAACTGTCCTGCCAGACAGCATTTGCAGAACTGTGCCCAGCTGTCCAGAGGTTGGGGGAAGGGAGAAAGCAATGGTGGGGTAATTTTTCAGCTAGAAATGCAGTCACAGCTGTGTATTGCTTTTCAGAAGTGTGGTAAATGGTTTTTAAAAACTTTTATTTTTTCCTGAATTGAGATGTATTTGAAACTCTTAAATTCGGTGCCTTCCACCTGCTCTCCTCAAGCTGAGCATGAACCGTATCTTGTGCTGTTTTCTGTCCATCCAGCAGTGCTTTGGACACCTTTAACCATCTTAAATGACCATGTTATTATTCAAAGAGATTTGATTCACTCTCTCTGATGAGGGAAAGGAGTTTGGGAGATTAACTGGTTGAGTTTCAGCGTTGTGTAATGTACATTTCACACATTTATGTCTATGCAAAGATACAAGTTGATTCTTACCACCAAAAGAAAGGAATCAAAGCCAACAGAACAAGACAAAACAAGAGTAAAATATTTTTAAGGTGTGATTTCTGTACCTAGAACAGCAATCACTATGGTTAGATAAAGTACATGGATGGTTTGAATGGGAATAAAGCAAGGTGGGAGTTGGGGATTTGCTTAGAAGTGAAACTTCAGCCAGCTGATGTTTAGTTCCTGAGGGTGGAAGTGGCTTTGTTGGGGAGCAGAGGTGTTGGGAAAGGCAGGATGAAGAGAGCCATGAATTGAAGTGAGGGCTGTGGGGATGCCCAGGGCGAGTGGCAGATGGGCAGGGAATGAAAATCCCACCTAAAGGACAGGGTTTGCAAGGTGGGCTTGGAGGATCCCATCTCTGCTCTTCACCTTCCCAGGATAACCAGGTACAGGGAAAAATTTGGAGCTGGTGAAGGCGATGGACTTCGAATTTCTGCTTTGAACAATCAGAGCCTGCATGCAGAGAACACCTTGCACCTGTAACTTTATGTGCATAAAAGACTTTGTCATAAAAACTGATTTTTATAGCAAGATCTGCCCTCATTTTTTAGGGACTTGAGTGTGGCTGAGCTGTAACCTTCACTTAGTTAAACTCATTTCCCAACTGCTTTTCATTTCGAGATGGAAAACACCGTGGCTTTGATGATGGTTGTTGAAAGTTGCTTCGACGTGTGAGGATGAAACTAAAAAGGTGGATTTCTAGAGAAAAGATGAAACTAAAAAGGTGGATTTCTAGAGAAAAGATGAAACAAAAAAAAGGTGGATTTTAGAGAAAATATTGTATTTCTCTTGAGTATTTTCTCCCGGAGGTGATACAAACCCTTTGTTGATGTCCAGCGGGCTGCTGCTGCCTGGAGGAGCCACAAACACCAATTGTTTTGGGGACCATGACTGGCTCTTGCACTGAACACTGCAGCCATTCATGGGTGCTGCCTCCAGGGCTCACAGGAACCTTTATCCCTGCAGGGAAACTGGAATTTTCCTCGGGGACAGAAGCAACAAAGCCCAAGGGGAAAATGAGCCCGTTCAGCAGCGATTTGTTCCATCCTGTCAAGGGCAAGGCAGGCGCGTAGGGAAGTCCCCTCTTCCCTCAGCCAAAGGCAGGTGATGGCATTTCTTGGTATTTGGTTGGGGCTGGTGGTTGTGTTTTATGGATGTGAGGTTTATTTTTCTCTCAGTCTCACTCGGTCAGGAGGGCATGATGCTTTTCTTAAAAATTCCTTGTAGTATTGGTCTTTTGATTATAATTTTATCTTAAAAATACCTTGTTAATTCTATAGGCATTGAGGAATTGTAGCTGTGGGACGTAAATGTAGCAAAATATTGTGATTTCAGGTAGAAAAGGAGCTTTTCAAGCCGCTTTCAGCACCTCAGATCAATAATTAGAGTGATGCAGCACGGAAATATCACAGGCAGCAATGCATTTGCAGAATTGGTGGCATCAGGGATTTGCTGCTTAGGGGTTTGCAGCAGTTGAGCAGGAGGTAATAAATTATCAAAGGTATTAAAGAGATTCTGTTAATTTGTAGGGCCAAAAGGAAACAACACTCAGAAACCACAGAGGCATTTGTGTAATTTCCAGCTCTGTGTTTAACAACTCCCATGAGAGCCTCTTAAAACCACCAGGTGTTTTCTGGCTTTTTAAGTCTCCCTGGAAACATCGAAACAATTGCATCACGTCGCTGCTCTTTGATCAGAGTCTTTAAAAGCTGTAACTCTTGTTTACTTGCAACACGGGATGTTTGGCAATAAGAGTTTGGGAAATAGTGGCTCCTTAAAATAGCTCCGAGCCTAAGGCATGGTAAATAGGTAATTAATTCTGGTTGTATCAGGATAGTAAATAGTGGCAATCGGTAATTGTTGCAGTAAAATTAATTTTGGGGTCGTTGGGGCAGCGGTGTTGGTGTGTTTCTTTAGTTTGGATTTTTTAAAGTTTATTTTAATTATAGCCAGATTTAAATAATTGAGCAAGATTCGTGTTTATGGCAGCAATGCCTTGGTGTTGCTGGGTCCCAAATAGGGGATTTCTCCATACAGAATCCCCATAGCCCATTCTGCTCCTGCATTCCTTGAGAACTCTTAATTTTACCTCTTTTTTCCCAAGTCCTGCAAGCAGTTATTGAACACATTTATGCTGACGTGGCTTTCTGGAGGAAGAATGGGCAAACAAGGCATCCCCTGTTTATCAGTTTCTGGGATGCTAAAATCATCTGTGTGCTCTGTTTCCAAGCAAACGAAGCCGGGACAATGGGGAACGGATATTGTTATTGGGCCTTTGGGACGCTCCTACTGCATTTGATTTTGAAATAGGCTTTGATATATATGACCTGATACCCTGAACAGGATAAGAAGATTCCAAGTGGATAGCTACTTTCCTTATTTTGGGAATGTCTCTGCTGGTGTTCTTTGAGACTGACTTGAGTGTCTGTCCATGAGCTTTTGGCCAGGTAGGCTCAAGTCTTTAAAACCTCTTTCAGATCTTCCACTTGGATCTGAATGGACGAGGAATCTTCAAAGTCCTGGATCCTAGAGGGGCCTAAAATTATATCATGGCCTTGTGATCCAGAGATCCAAATCCAAATAATTTCTCCTTTCACCCTCGAATAACGTTAGCAAATTTATTCTGCAGGTGCCTGTCAAAGCTTAATTTTAAATGCAGTTTGGTGTTAACTGGATGCCCTGGAGCAGGCAGGGATCCCTCGCTGCAGCCTGAAGGAAAGCACTCGTATTTCACTCCAGCCTGGGTTTAATTGAGCAGATTTGGGGCATTTTTTGAGGCTGCTTTTCCAGGAGAAGGAGCAGCTTTCTTGCTGGGAATGCTGAGCAGTGGTTCCTGTGTGTGGGTGGGCTGTGTCTGGGCCTTGTTACGCCTCATTTTCGGCTCGTCTCTTTGGGGGAAACCTTCTGGCCATTGATGTCTTCAATAACATTTTTACTGGGAGCATTTAAAAGAAAAATTCTGCTGGTTCTCATTTTCCTGTCCTGATGTTTCTGCAGAACAAATGGAACAAATGTGTTGCATATTCGTGCTGAGTTGACCTCAGTTGCCCGTGGCCCACGAGGACCTGCCAGGAGCCAACTGAGGCTGTGCAGGCTCGAATTCAGCAAGACTTGTGCTGATCTTGGGATAAAATATTTACTCTGTTGTGAAATAATTCATGGTATTGGGAATATACCAGTTATGTGTAAGGATGTGGAGCTGCTGGAGCAAGTCCAGAGGAGGCCACGGAGCTGCTCCAACGGCTGGAGCCGCTCTGGAGCCAGGCTGGGGGAGCTGGGGGGGTTCACCTGGAGAGGAGAAGGCTCCAGGGAGACCTCAGAGCCCCTTCCAGGGCCTAAAGGGGCTCCAGGAGAGCTGGAGAGGGACTGGGGACGAGGGATGGAGGGACAGGACACAGGGAATGGCTTCCCACTGCCAGAGGACAGGGATAGATGGGATATTGGGAAGGAATTGTTCCCTGGGAGGGTGGGGAGGCCCTGGCACAGGGTGCCCAGAGAAGCTGTGGATGCCCAAAAGCAGCCAAGGCCTTTCTGAGCTGATGGATTCCCAGCTCTGTGTTGTTTAGAGCTGAATCCATCTGTGTAGGTGCATCTGACCACCAGTTTTTGAGGGAAAAGTTCATCTGAAAGACTGGCTCTGTTATTTGAGCCTTTTAGAAGCAACCAAGTCACAGAGGGTGTTTTCTTTGTGAAAAAACAGAGCCCGTGCCAAAAGCTGGGCATAACTCTCCACTATGTAAGGAGTGGGAGCAACTGGAGCAGCAGAAGAGCCCATGGAGAGTCCAGTCTGCCTTTTGACTTTAAACCCCTGTCATTTGTGGACTTCTCTCTGTAAAAATGTGTCATGTACTGGAAGTCCTGGCAGTCTGGAGGTGACAGGAATCACTGTCCTGGTTGTCATCCTCAGCCTTGAGCAACTCCTGGAGCTCTCTGAAGATTTATCCATGTCCGTTTTGTGTTTCAGCTTGGAGCTGTACAGCTCCTTCCTCATCATAATTTGCAGCATAGTGAGAGTCTTGTATTTTTGTAAGGAGTTTTATCTATTTTTGTTTCACCCTCCCCCTGGTGGTTTTTGTTTTGCATCTGGATTTCTGGCTGTTTATCCAGCCTTTGAACAGGAACATCTGAGTGCTCCTGGAGCCAGCAGAAATAATGACTTAAGGAGGAATGGAGTTCACCATTTCTTTGTGGATCGTTGGACTGAAGACTAGCTGAAATAAGCAAAAAACGATACAAGTCTGAGTTTTCATCTGCCACGATGGACAAATGGTGGTTCTGGCTTCTGCAGGAAGGTCTTAGGATAGCAGCATCCAAGCAAAATGGTCAAATCCCTGTAGGACACATCCAAAATCTTCAAATGTAAATGCAAACAAAAAATGCTCCCTGAGAGCAATAACTTTTAATTTATCCCCTCAGTGTTACAGAAAACAAATTTGCAACTAATTTCTGCTCCTTGAAGCATCCCTGTGAGTCTCTGGAGGACGCTGGCCTCCTTCCTGTGCCCTTCTCCAAGGAAGAGTCCTCCAGTCGGATCAAAATGTGCAGTTGGGAGGCAGAGAACAGTTCATTCACATCATGTTAATCCTAAAAAAATACAGGAAGAAAAGGCTGTAGGTGAACTTGGCATCACAGCACTTTTATAATGAAAATTGACAATCGTGGGGGGAAGTCGCATCTCCTGTACATCATTAAATGACAGAACAGCTCCTTGAGTCTTGCTGGTGGATCCTGGAATGGTTGGGGCTGAGGAAAGGCAGGCTAGGATGGAGATGGGGGCGATACTCAGCCGTTTCCTGCTGTTGAGGTGTGTGATTGTGAAAAACCCCTTGCGATAAAACCCAGTGCCTCAGAAAGGAGAGATTGTGTGTGCTTATCTGGAAGTTACCTTTCCTCCACGCTGATAACATTCTGAGGAGAGTAAAAATGGAAATTGCCATCCCCAGCCTCGTGTTATCGCGTTGGGAACAGGTTTTCTATGGCTCCAGCTGATGGAAAATATATCCCTTTAATAATATTGAATACAATCGGTGGTGTTGGGGAAGTAGAGTTGCATTATATGGGATGTGGAAGGGGGAATTGAAGGAAATAACTCGTTCAGTCTTATCAGGGATCTGATGTGGATCCTGGGCTGCAGCAGGGTGGGAAGGGGGTTTGTGCTTCTGTTCCCATCACACTGGGCAAAATTATTGTGAAGTCTGTGCAGTCCTCGAGCTCCAGGTGGGATGAGAGCAGGACCTGCCATTCCCTGGCTCCATGAGGAGCTGCCTCCCTCATCCCAGTCTTTCTGGTCTGTTTATCTTCCCTTTTTTCCCCAGGGAGCCACGATGGGACAGAGATTTTTGGCCAGGAGAAGTTAAAAACTAACGAGAGGAGGCAGACAAAGGCTGAAATACATGAACCGGTGCTGGTGTCAGTTTGTCTGAGTGAAGGCTGTTGTGGTTATGTCAGTGTCTTCTTCCAGAAGAATTTATCTTCTTCCAGAAATTGTTCATAGGTTTCTGCCTGTTCTCAGCTGCTTATTCATGCCCCTGAGCTGCTGCTCTGCGGGCTGTAAATCCCATCAGGGAAATGTTTCCTTCTGCAGGGCTCTTGCCTTCCTAATTTAAAAATGAATTTATTTACTTTAACCCAGGTATTTTTCTGGCCTGGCACAGCAAACACTGGTGCAGGGTGGCTGAGGGAGTTCTCAGTGACAGAGGGAGGAGAGGGGACGAGAAAGGAAGGTTGGAAAACAGAAATCCTTTGATCTTGGAGATTGTTTTTGTGCTGTTTGTATTCCTGCACGTGCTGCACGCTTGTTTTTCCCCTGCTGTGAGCTGTGCCTGCTTTGTGTGATGTGAAAAGAACATTTCCCTAATGCTGTGGGGTGTTTTAGGTGGGTATGAGGTGCTTTCGATGGCTTTTAGGTGGCATTAGGGTGTTTTAGTTGGCTATGGGGTGTTCTGGATGGCTATGGGGTGACTATGGGGTGTTTTAGGTGGCTGTGAGGTGTTTTAGATGGCTTTTGGGTGGCATTGGGGTGTTTTAGATGGCTCTTGGGTGTTTTAGATGGCTATGGGGTGACTATGGGGTGTTTTAGGTGGCTGTGAGGTGTTTTAGATGGCTTTTGGGTGGCATTGGGGTGTTTTAGATGGCTCTTGGGTGTTTTAGATGGCTATGGGGTGACTATGGGGTGTTTTAGATGGCTTTTGTGTGGCTGTGGCATGATTTTAGATGTTTATGGGGTGTTTTAGATGCCTGTTGGATGGCTATGGGGTGCTTTAGATGGCTTTGGGGTGGCTGTGGGGTGGTTTACATCATTATGAAGTGGATGCTGGGTGTTTTAGATTGCCATGAGGTGGTTTGGGTGGTTGTGGGGTGTTTTTGGTCGTTGTGAGGTGGCTGTTTGGTGTTTTAGGTGGTTATGGGGCGTTTTAGATGGTTATGAGGTTGCTATTGGGTGTTTTAGGTGGCTGTGAGATCTTTTAGATGGCTGTGGAGTGGTTTAGATGGTCATGAGGTGGTTTAGGTGGTTATGGGATTGCCATGGGGTGGTTTAGCTGGCTGCATTGCAGCTGGTGTCCATGTCTCTGTAGGTACCACATGAAGACAAAAGTTCAGGAGTAGAGCAGGAAGAATAAAATCCCCGTTATTGCTGAGTCAGCGTGGGGCCCCGTGAGGAGAGCTCTGCCTGGGAGGGCACAGAGGCTGGGAAGGAGCCGTGCCAGGGCCAGCAGTGCCCTTGGGCAGAGGGACTGGCATTGCCCAAACCCCGAATTCTGACGGGAATTTGTTGCTTTCCCTGGATATCCCGTTGGAGAGCAGGGAGCTCGTCCTGTGTGTGCCCCTTGTGACATATCTGTGGCTGTCCCAGAGGAGCTGCCTCGGTCTCAGGAGCCTTTCAGAGTGACAATGTCACCAAACCCCAACCTTATTTCCAGACATTTCAAGTTGTTCCCAGGACGTTTCACGCCACAGATTGCCGCAGAGCTGAGTCATCAAGTTTTTCTCCTGTTAATTAATTAAATAACGACTGAAAACTCCTCGTTGACAAATACATCTTGACTATTTAAAGGAAAAAAAAAAAAAAATCTTTGTGCACATCTGTTATCCCCTCCAGAGTTCCAATTCCTCCTCTGATCCAGAGGTAGGTCCAGAGCTCCTAAAGCAGAACTTGAAAATGTTTGCTGCAAACACACATCCCTTGTTAAGCAGTATTTACATAAAACATGCTGACACCACTTTGGGAGATTGAGTAGGATGCTTTCTCAGCTGTTGAAATTTGCACACGAGATGGAAGATGTTTTGATTAAAAGAAGGGTTAGCTGAATATTTTTTTCCCCATTTATTCCCACGTGTCAGAATCAAAGCAGAGTTTCTCCAGGCGTTTTGCCCATTTTCTTTTTGGTTTTTTTCTGTTCCTCTTGTTCAGTTGTTTGGATTCTTTCCCCCAAGGTTGAGATTTTTATGTATTTTTTTCTCGCAGTGGAGGAATTCAGTTATTTAAGGAGATAAATGCATATTAAAATGCCTTTCAGACAGAAATAAACACTATGACTGGGTTTAGCTTCCTGTTTATTTTTGGTAGCATTTGTAAATTCATTCTGGAATTTATTGGAGAGGCAACGGTGAGCTGGGGACAGGCAGAGGGAAACCAGGGAGATTTTCCCAGTGATGTCCTCCTGCCGTAGAACAGCAGTGAAAAAGATCACGGCAATAAAGTTATTTTAGCTGTACACATTCTCCTTCCTTGTGACTTCTCTAATCTGAGGCCATGCCTGTGATAACACTGCACTACGTGGTTACTTAGTTGATTTTTTGTGCTGTGTTTCAAAAGCCTCCTGTCAAGGAGGAGAACTCCAACTTTCCTAATCAGTGTTGAAATGACTTCTTAAAAGCCTAAAATGGAATCTTATCTCTTCTTTCCCCCTGCAGTGAGAAGAAACGTTCCCCTTGTCATTCCTTTATTTTTATTTGCTCTGTGAGGGCGCGAGCGCCTTTGGCCACTGAGAAACTGGAGCAAAAGCTTTTTTTAGCAACTGGAGCAGAATTTTCATAATAAACCTGATCTCGTGCCGTTTCCGAGCTCCTCTGGGGAGAAGCGAGGGAAGGAAGCTGGAATTAGGGAGGGATATAAGCAATGGAACTTCAAGGATCCTCAGTCTAAAAACTCTCCGCGGATTTGCTGCCGCTGCCTGGATTAGAGGACTCTTTAATTTGCTTTTAATTAAAACGATTTTCATTTATTCTGTGCCTCCTTCAGAGGTCCCAAGGCGCCTCACGAACTCGTGATGCTGTATATGAAATGCAAAATGCATATTCATGTGCTGCTGAGATTTCACGTGGAAGTTGAGGATGAAGAAGAGTTTTACCCTCATTTTTCTTTTTTCTTTTCGAGCCTCGGCTCCCAATTACAGAGCAGCTTTTCAGGCACCGTTGTTGTACACGTTTGCTCTCAATGAGTTGTAGTCCAAAGTGTAAACATTGACCTTCCATAAATAGCTTATCTGGATGCTATATTTAAATAGCCAGGGCTTTGTTTTTGCAACCTCATTCAGTTGGAGAGAAAAAAAAAAAAAAAGAGTCACGTAAATACCTTTTTTTTTTTTCTTTTTTTCAAAAAGGAAACGCACCTATTGCAGAAAATTCCCAAAGGAAATGATGGACTAAAATGGAAAGTGCTGCATAGCTTGGAAGTACAGTTAGGTTATGTAAATTTTCTTTTAGATAGCTGATCTTAATACATTGTAAATATAAAATAATGAAGAAAATCCTTTCCTAACGAAGACTGTGCTACATTTTACTTGTTTACCCCATGAGAACTATTAAGGAGGAGAACAAATAGGGCTTTTTCCCCCTATTTTAAATGACTCTTCTGGTGGTGGTTTCTTTCTTTTTGGTTATTTGCTGAGGCGTTAAACCCTGGATCAGCACAGAAACCTGAGGAAATCCATGGAATAATATGGATAATGCAGTTTCAGGGATGAATTTGATGTCCCAGCTGAGGTGGCAGAGACAGTGCTGGGACAGAGGAGCAACAGAGAGGGGGAGGGAGGCTGGCAGGAGCAAGGAATTTTTCCGGAGCCTTGAAAAGTTGTTACATTGGTTCTTGTTTTGGGAGAAGCACAAATTGTAGTAGAGGAGATGCTGAGATTATTTTCATGCTCTTGTGAGGTGGGGGTTGGTCTCTTCTCCCAAGGAACAAGGGACAGGATAAGAGGAAATGACCTCAAGTTGTGCCAGGGGAGGTTCAGGTTGGATATTTGGGAAAATTCCTTTATGGAAAGGGTTGTCCAGCCCTGGCAGTGGTGGAGTCCCCATCCCTGGAGGGATTTAGAAGCCCTGAGGATGTGACACTTGGAGACACGGGGCAGTGGTGGTCTTGGGGGCCATGGTTGCACTTGATGATCTTGGAGGGTTTTTCCAACCTAAACAATTCCGTGATTCTGTGAGTTTGGACAGCTCTGATTTAGGGTGGCACATTTTGTAAGGCCTCCCCCCGCCATCTGCTAGAGGCAGGATTTCCCCATGTGCTTTCAGGCAGTGGTAAAAATTCAGGGACTGTGCCATGAGTTTTTAATATCCGGTATTTAAGAGGGAAATCGAGAACAAAGTCCTTCAGAACAACATAAAGATGGTTATTTCCTAATACAGTTGTGTCTTGAAAAAATGGGTCTTCTGCTCTCCGAGAAGGAAACCTGAAACTTTTGCTTGTTTGCAGAGCGTCCGAAATTTCCCTGTTCGAGTTTGGGGAAGCAAAATGCCCTTTTTGAGGATGTCACACCAGAACTGTGAGCAGCATATTTTCCCATAATACTCTTTTTGTTCCCTAAATGAATGCAGCAGTGTTTGCTCCTCGTGGAGGAGCTGCTCGTGAAGAGTTCACAGAGGTTGCTCGGATCCTCCGAGGGGGGCACAGGGCTGTGCTCAGCGCTGGCAGAGCATGAGATTTTGGGCATTTTTGGGAATTTAACTTTGAAATTCCAAATCTTTGCATGGGCAGGGACACCTTCCACCATCCCAGGTTGCTCCAAGGCTTGTCGAGCCTGCCCTTGGACATTTCCAGGGATGGGGCAACATTTGAGTGTTTCAATTTGAGGCTTTTGGGGTTGTTTGTTTTCCTTCCACCCTTGTTCCCCAAACCTGGTGCCTGTCTCTTGCTCTGCAATCCAACCCATGAAGTCTCAGTGTTATTTTCTGCTAAAACTGATCAGTAAAGGTGACTGGACAGGTGGAGACTGTTTGGGACATCATCAGTGAGACACATAAGGCAGAGTGTCTCCTGATGGCAGGTATTCCTCCTCCTCCCTGCTGTGTCCTCTCCTGGAGCAGATTCCTGGTGGTTGGATCTTTCTTCAGGTCCGGAGTGGATTTTTTTCCAGTGAGAAGCTGCTTGCAAACTTTGGCCTGAGAATCCATGGATTTCTGTTCTGTGGAAATACATTAGGCTGTAGGAAAGCTGTATGTTCAAAGTACAAATGACACTTAGAAAGTAAAGCTGGGCAGGCCTTTCGTGTCTTTATTTTTTTCTTATTTTTAGTGGGCTCTTACATTGAGTAAGAGTTAAAAAGTTGGTTATAAACCATCTCATGGAACCACTGTGTAGTGTTGCTCTGTAAATAATTATAAGTGACTGGTTTGGGGCTGTGTTCATCTGAGACCAAGGAACTGCTGCTCAGGGTGAATCTTGTGGAATTTTAGGCCGTCGGGATGATGGAGTTGGCAGCAGCCATCCACTCCCAGCTTTATTAAGAGCCAGTTTATGCCTTTGTGGTGAAAACCCACAACAGTTGGGTGTTTGAAATTTACTTTTAAGCCATCTGTGTTGCATCTCTGTGTTCCATTGTTTCATCCCGGCCCAGATGTTGGGAAATGACTGACAGGAGTTATGTGGAACCCCAGTACAAATTGTTATTCTCTTGGAAATGAGGATTTTGTTTAGCTCTGGCTCTGGGGAGGTTGGATGAAATGGGCTTCCTAGAGGAACATCAAACACCACAGTTTGCAGCTGAGTGAGACCCCAAAAGCTGTGGGAGAACCCCCTGCTCTCCCTCCCTTTTGTGGTGCTACCACCCTGTGGTATCAGAGTGAATTGGGATCTCCCTGAAAATGGGATTTGTATTGTGTTGCTGCCCATGGAGTGGTGTCAGCATCGAATGGGATGTCATGGAAATCCCGTTGGTGAGTCAGATCCTGCTGTCCTGATGTGCAGCTTCAGGACATGAGAAGTTCCTGTAAATCATCTAGGCTGGGTAACACCTTCCCAGGCTTCCCCAGACCAGCGTTCCCTGGGGCACTGACGTGTTGTGAAGGTGAGGGGGAGGTCCATGGAGAGGAGATGCCCAGGATAACCCAGGAGGGGTTTGGCCAGCTCAGGTGTGGAGCAGCCTCACCTCTTGCTGCCCTCAGGAGCTCCTCTGTGAGTTTTTCTGAAGCTGGAGATGGCAGCGAGTGCCTCAGTTGTCATTTCAGTCGTGCGTGAAAGGAAGTTCCTTAATGAGCACGGAGCGAAAGTCATTTTCATAATTACTGTTCTAAAACACACTCATGAAATACTGATGAATTTGTTTGATGGTTCCTGGAAAACCTACACTGAGGCCCAGCTTTCCACAGAACATTGGCCTGAGTGGTGTCCAGAGCTCGTTGCCAAGCTCAGCTTTGCTGTGATCAGTTTTAAAATCACTTGAAATGTTTCCTGCAGGGCGTGCAGCCTTTTTGGTAGAAACGATTAATTGATGTCAGGTGGAAAAGGGGGCTTAAAAAACCCTTTGGGGGCACAGGAAAACGGGATTCAAGCGTTTTTTTATTTATTTTATTTCTTGAGGAGAGGCTGGGGACCCTTTTCATGCATACTTGGGATATAATTGCACTCCTGCCAGGGAGCAGCCAGGCTGAGCTGTTTGCATTTCTGCTGCACTGAGGTGTGGTGGCATTTGCAAGTTCATCTCCCTCGAGTGCTTGAGGCAAATGGTCAAAACATCAGCAATTGCAGTCTGCTGGAGTAACTGAGGCTTGTAAAGCTTTTTCTATTCATCAAGAAGCAATTTCTGTTGGGGTTTTTTAAAGATTCAGTACAAGGGCTGGATGTTGGTTAACAGAGGCCTGATTTTGTATTCTGTGTGCGTCCAAAGCTTCCTAACAAACGTCCTCAGGACATCAAAACCCTGGAAAACATGCAAAGCCTGACCTCTGAACACAGTGTTTTCTTCCTGTTTACATTGGCCCGGGCCCTTAAAAAATGATTTATTTTGTTGTGCAGGCGATTACCAAATAAGTTCACATCTGGGGAAGCTGTGTGAGGTAGATACTGAAACCTGGCATGGTTCTGTGGGTTCCTGACCTTCCAGGAGATCATTCAGGACTTTGGTGTGATAACATCATCTTATCACCGCCGACAGGGGCGGTCAAGACGAAATGTCTGTGCCATAGCAGGGAGCAAACTCTGCAGCCAGATTTGCCCAGCAGCTGCTCATTTAATCCAGACAAACACGAGAGTGGAGGTGTTTGCACATCATTTTCCAGCGGATGCTGTCGAGCCAAGCAGCCTGAGCAGCACCTTCGGCTGAGGGGACGGAGTGCTCGCTCAGCACGATGGCAGATGGCTCTGCTTTGGGAGCAGTTGCTGTGCTGGAGGGCAGGGATGCTCTGCACAGGGACATCCAAAACCTCCTGGGGCTGGCCAGAGCCAAATCCAAGGGCGTGAGGATGTGAAATACAACCTGGAGGAGAAGGGTGGGGGCTGAGCAGGGGAGGAAAGTCATGGAGAACACCAAACCGAGCTCTAGCCCAACGTGCTGAACAAAAAACTGGTTCTATCAGGGCAAATTGCAACTGGTTTTATGGGGAGGAGAAAACTCCCTGTGAGGGTGGTGTGCAGGAGCCTGGGAGCTGCAGCATCCTCTCCTCAGAACCCCCAGCACACATCCCTCAGCCTGGAGCTTCCAGCAGGAGGGGTGGGCAGGATGATCCCAAAAGCTCTTCTCAGCCTCGCTTATTCTGCCTCACGGAGCACTTTAGTCCACCTGAAATCCTCTCCAGGGAGCTCTACATGAGAGGAAGTGACTTGATACTGCAAATTGTGAATTAAGGCAAAAAAAGAGTCATCAGGAATGACTTAGGGAACGCATCTGCGTGCAACTCCAGCTGCACTTGGGCACGTACAGCATTAGTCCAAAATGCTGGAGGCCCTGACACTTCTTATCATCAATCTGCCTAATTTGTGCATTATTTTTAATAATTATCATTAGTCTAAGCAAATGTTTGGCATTTCTGTTCAGAGTGTATTGACAGAATAGTGGGGCTGTTCTGGGGGAGTTCAGTGCCTAAAACATCCTGTGGTTATGGTCATTCACTGAATTACATTTTCAGTTAATTCTCATGAAGTAGCTGTGCTTTTATGTTTCTGTTTTAATCCTGCTGGTGCAGAGTGGGAAATCAAACCAATTCTGCTGATTCAGAGGAAAGAAAATGTTACATTTATGTAATGTTTAAATTATCAGTGCTTTGACACTGGACAAAGGGAGAGCTCTGTTTAAACATGACAAGGGTTGTTTTCCTGTAATGGAAATCTGATCCACAGACTTAGTGAAGCAAAAGCATCTCTACAGGCCATAGTTCAGGAATTCAAAGAAACAACTCAATTTTGGTCAAGTCAGTACAGTTATGTCTTAAAATAAATCTACTTCTGTGGGTTTAAGTGATGCATTTTGCACAGGGGACTGAGCATCCACTAATTAAATCTCAGGTAAAAGTTGTGTGTGTAATGATTTTGTTCAGATCTTTTTGTTGGAGCAGGGAAGGGTTCCCCTTTGCAGAACAGAAAGCTCTGCAGGCACCAAGTATTGACAGAAAATGTATTTCGGGCTGGATCCTCCGAGAAGGAAAAGGCTGGGAAGCTGCACAGAAAGTTATGCAGACTAATTTTAAATTCTGCTCTGCTGAGGGAGTCCTGCTGGGTTAGGAATGCTGATGGATGAATCACTGGAAAAGCTCCTGTGGCCTCTTTTGGGCAATATTTAGGGAAATGCTTCACTGCCAGTGCAGGGAGGTGTGGGGACACCCGTGGGCTCAGCCACAGCTCTGAGCATCAGCCACCTCCCCTGCGGGCAGGATGTGGTTGAGCTGAGCACCAAACCCTCAGCATTTGGGTCAGAAATGCCCTGCTGGTCTGACAGCCCTGCCTGGGGCCCTCCTGCCTCTGATCTGTGCCTGCCCTTTGCACAGGGTTTGGGGTTCTGGAGGTTCAGGAGGGATGGGCAGAAATCGTGTTCAGAGGCAGCAAATTCTTCTCAAGTTCTTTGTATCTGCTGAGTTTAGGCTGGACCTAAGATCTTTTCCAGCCGAGTTCACTCTGTGATTGTGTGACCAGTTCTGTGGCATCCTCCCGTTTCACCAGTTTGCATTGCTTGGGATTGAGTGGTGAGAGATCCTTCCCTGGAATCTCGTCAGGAATGTTCACTTTGACCAAACTGAGTGTCTTTAAACCTCCCTGTTTTTCCTTTTCCCAGCCCCCTGAAGGATGGCATTTCTTTGATTTCTGATGTCCAGGAGCCAGCACAGCTCCTTGTGAAGCACCACTGTGAAAACCAGTGAGTGTTGGGGCAGAAAGATTAAAGGGCAGGAAAAGGGATTTATCTGCTCTCAGCTCTCCACCTGTGCCCCATAAAATACCAAGAAGTCGAGAACTTCAGTTTTATATTTTCTAAGAGTGATATTTTGGATGTATTCTCCATCCCAGCATTATTTATAGTGGTTACAGTTTGAGAAATAAGGAGAAAACCCCTCAGTGTCTTGCTGTTCCACATAAATTAATATTTTTTGTCATTACTCCTGAAGCAGAAGTTTTGCTTTACCACTGAAGAATCGAGTTGTTCACTGTTTATAAAAATACTCCCTGCAGGTCCATCTTCGTTGGCTCAAAGGCACTTTAGAAAGGGCTTTGCCTTATCTCAGTAGCACATCTCGGGAAGTCATTTAGTGAGCAAATTGCCAGTTAATTGCCTTGATCTGCTGGTGAGAAAGATGCTCAAAATGAGCTGTTCTTAATCATGATATCAAAATATCAGTTCTGTGCTATTAATTAGCATGCTGTGAAATAGGATATGTTTTTTGAGGAAGCTACTTAAGCTGATCTCATTTGCTTTTTATTTTTAGTTAATGCCTTTAGTTGGTTCCCTGAAAGAATCAGAGCTCTGGGTGTGCGAGAGGCAAAGCAAAATTTCCAGGATCAGTGGATGGTAACACTAAAGATTTTTCCATGAAATAAATTTTGGGGTATCTCTCAGGATTTTATGTTGGCTGGAAAGCTTCTGTTCAGACATAGGGGGGTTCATTTCATAGGATATTTGTGATTTCATTTCACTTCTACAAAAGCACTTTATAGTTTGTACCTGACCTGTGGACAGAAGGTCCCTTGGGAGCCAGTGTGGTTGCATTTGGTATGGGTTTGGGGTTTGTTCTTATTTTAAAGTGCTTTTTCTGCAGAGTAGGATTGACTTAGTGTTGACCTGAGTTTGGTGACCATGAATTTTGGGAGTAATTAGACTTGGCTCTCTGCTTTCCAGAAATACATACTTTAAAAATATATATTTTTTTTTTTTTAATCTCTTTATGCACCTTAGTTCTGTGATATGACCAGAAAGTTAAGGCAGTGAAATAGGTGCAAAATCAGCCAGAAATGAGTTGCAATCCCACGATTTTGTCCGATTTATATTTCAGCAATATGAGTGTGATGGGGACTCCTGGGATGGGGACTCCACCACTGCTTCAGGACTCTGTGCCAGGGCTGAACACCCCTTTCCATGAAGAAATTTTCCCTAATATCCAATTTAAACCTCTCCTGGCCCAGCTTGAGGCCATTCCCTCTCCTCCTGTCCCTCATTCCCTGGGAGCAGAGCCCGACCCTCGCCTGGCTCCTGTCAGGGACTTGTGGAATGAGAAGTTCCCCCCTGAGCCTCCTACTTGAGTATGAAATAAATAGAATTGAGGATGTGATTTCTGTTCAGAACTGCTCGGGTGCTGCTTCTGCTCAGGCTGAGATCAGCTGTTTGAGGCAGCTACCGTGGAAAAGAATGGCTTCAGCTGGAAAAGCAGATCCCAAACACCAAATCCGTGTGCCCCAGGGCAGGCTTTCCTGCCTGGTGCCTGATGGGCGAGGAAGGGATGAGTTTCAGGCACAGACTGCAGAGCTGGTAGGAAATGCAGCTCCATTGTGTTTCTCTCCCTGCAGATGTATGTATATATATATTTTTTTTTTTTTTAATTTTTTTTCCTTTTTGCCCTGATCTTACTCAGGCAAATTCCTATTTGCGTGGATAAGATACTCTCTGCAGTCACTCTCCTTTGAGTNGTGGAAAAGTGTGTGAGAAGCCCTCAGTGCCTCCCAAGATTGAGATCTCTGGGATAATCCTCTCTGGAGCGGGCAGTTCTGCCAGACACACCACGCTCTGAGCTGTGTGAGCAAATTATCCTCATTTTCCTCTCTTGATGGGAAGAGATTGACTTGGAGCTCGCAAAATCAGAGCTACCAGTGCACGGGTTTGCAGCTGCCAGGATGATTTCTGGCCAGCAAATCAGCTCAGCTCTTCCATCTACTGAGGCTTCGAGTTCAAAAATCTTCCTGAGACATCGCCTTTATCTGCCATTTTCCCAGTCTTTCCACAATTAGCAATTGCCTAAGGAAAAGGCCTGGTGGTTGTTACACCCACAAAGCACAGGGGTGACCTCTCACCCCTCCTTCTCCCATCACCCTGCTCCAAATGAGTTGCTGTGGCTTCCCAGGATGTGATTTCCTTGCTTTTGTACATCCAGAAGGCTTTAAATGAGCTTTGCCATCTCTCAGAGCGTGATCTCGGTCCTTTCAAATGCCTGGAAATAGTTCTCCAGAGGCTGAAAATGCAATATAATTAAAATTACTCTGCCTGGGAGATGGAAACCTGGTTGCTTTTTCTCCAGAGGGACCTGCTGTCTGAGCTTTGTGTGTCTTTTCCAAACACGGAATTTCTGTTCTTGCTGTTTGTCTACACACATGAAGATGTGGAGATGGGATTTTGGATTTAATCTCCTGCAAACAGTGTGTCCAAACCAGCTTTTGGGGAGGGGGGAAAGGAGCTGAGCCTCAGTTTCCCAGGCTGGGTTTTCCCATGGCAGCTGGCGTGGGATTCTTCTGATTGTCTCTGTAGGGAAGAGGGAAAATTGTGGGAAAAAAATATTCCTGTGACTTCCCCTTCCATCCTCCCCCAGTCTTTGCAAGTAGGGTGTGATGAGGCTGAGGGCTGCCCATGGAATATTTTATTTAACTATACCCCAAGTAGATTTTTCTCTAATATTTCCTGGGATACAAATACGTGGCCAGGTCCTCTGGTGAATAAAAGAGGGGATTTCACTTAGTTGCAGCTTCAGTCAGTCATTGATCAGCCTGAACGTTTTATTTTCCAGTCACAGGAGGAAAATTTTGGTGTTATAGCAAGGCCAGAGCCTGTCAGGTTATTCCATTGAATCCGTGGGATGAGCTTTTATCACATGTTTAAGCCACAAGCAAAATATTCAGCAATCAGGTTTTCCATCCTCGGGGTGGGACTACACAATCTGAGTTTATTCTATAAAAAGCTCTCCCATTTTTTTTGGCTGCTCTATCCTCAAAGACGAGTCTGACAGGCAGCAGAACTCAGCTGATCTGAAAAAATGGGTCCCGTGGGGCAGCAGCTCTTGGGCATCTCTGCGTCAGTTGGAAAAGAGGTAAATAAAAGGAAAAGAAAAATAATGTCTAATTGTAGGTCTTGCTGAAATGTAGCTCCTCTAGTTAGGCTGAAGGACTGAAAATTAATCAAAATTATCTTTATAGGCTGTCTATGGATTGATTTGGAATAAGGTCTCCAGGAATATTAAATAAAAAATATCAGAGGAGGACTGTGGAACAGCAAAATATGAATAATTTGGGGGAAATATAATTGGAGGATCTCCTTCCCTGGTCTCCTGGGCCTGTGGTTTTTTACTCTGAAATGTACCTGTGTGAGACTGGTTTTTATGAAACTGGTACTGTGGTTTGGGCTTAAAATAGGGGGATGTATTTGTGCTTTGAGTGACTGTGGTCCAGAATGTACCAGGGGAAAATTCCCCAAGATCCCTGGAGCAGGAAACACAAAGAGCAGGAAAGATACCTGAAATAGAGTTTCAAGTCTCTTTCAAGAAATCTATTAAAGAGACTTGCTTTGAAAGTTTCCTTGTTTTAGAGCAGTCCGTTTGTTTGTAGGTGTGGGAAGCAATTACTCTAAACAGGAGATGAAAATGAAAAACAAACAGAAGTGAAAATATTGGGGGGGGGGTTGTGTTTATCAATGACCCTGCTGCAGATTTTGGTGATGCTGTTTCAAACCTGTTTCGTCTGAAGGGGTTATTCAGAGGAAGTCAGGTTCACTGCTTCCGTTTCATCTCCTCTGAGGCTAAAAGCGTCATTTAAGGAATTTCAGAGTCTTTCTGTGTGGTTTTGGTTGGAAGGGACCTTAAAGATCACCCAGTTCCATCTCCAGCCATGGGCAGGGACATCTTCCACTATCCCAGGGTGCTCCAGCCTGGCCTTGGGCACTGCCAGGGATCCAGGGGCAGCCACAGCTGCTCTGGGCACCCTGTGCCAGGGCCTGCCCACCCTCCCAGGGAAGGATTTCTTATCTGTACAATATTCAAGCTCTGTGCAAGCGTTGGCTGGCTCAGCGACTGTGTTTGTGTGCGTTGTGCCTGGGGACACCTCAGTGTCCCTGGGATCCCTTGGCAGGGCACAGAGCCATTCCCGGGATCCCGGGGCGCCTTGGCTCGTGCTGCGGTGTGAAATGCGCTTCTCACCTGTCCATCCCCTTGTCCCCCTGCTGGTGTTCTGTCCTCAATGTGTGATGTGAAATGAGTGACCCAAATGCCACATCAGGGCCTGAGTGGCCGCCAGCCCTGTCTGGAGCACGGGCCCCGGGTGTTTGTGCCTCTTCGATGGCACTGGGGCCACCAGCAGGTCCCAGTAAGCACAAACAGATGGCCCGGGCAGAGGCAGAGCCCTGCCAGCTCCCTGTGATCAGAGGATGCCGTAGTAAACACTGGGTGAGATAAAAGGCTCATTTTTAATTAAAAACAAAAAGCAAAAATCCACTCTCTCACAAAACAACTGGTTTTACAACAGGAGGACCTTTCCAAGGCCAGGATTTCAGTGGATGCTGCTGGTGCTTGGCACGGAAGGAGCCCGGGCAGGACGTGTGGCTGCCAGGCTGGCCCAGGCTGTGGGCTCTGCCCTGGCTCAGCTGCTGGTTTATTTAGGAAAATAAAACCTCCACATTTGGGACTCTGTGTCCTGCACAAATGCTGTATTTCTATTTTATTTTTAAGCCGCTTCTTATTTCCAAAATAGAAATATAATTCTCTTTGATCTTAGGTCCAGGATGCAGCTCAGTCCGAAGAATTATTCCCATGGTAACAAGCCACACTTCACCAAGGGGTATTTTCCACCCAAAAATATTTTTGGATGGAATTTCAGTATTTCTAAATGTGATGGTCAAATCCACAGCTTTGTTACGAGTTTCACTCCAAGGATGTTCCAAGTGGGACTGTCCTCTGTGTTTTATGGTGCCTTAGAGGCAGCTGTCAAGGGTTGCTGGGAAAACACTCTGCCTTTTTTTTATCCCTAGCCTCAAAAAACCCCCAACCCTTTATGCAAAAATCCGACATGCAAAGTAAGGAGGAGAAATCAATAATTATAGAAAACCCTTACAAGTCCAAAATTAGGTTTTTGTGAGCTGTAAATACCCCGAGCAACACTCAAAACTCACTTGTGCTAAATATTTCCCAAGAGGACGTTTCTGTATTATTGCTGTGGTTATTGTGCTGCTATTCACATAGAGTTTTCTTCTGTGCCTTAGTAAATATGCTCAAAAGGAGCAACCCTTTTTAATGCCATGTCTTGAGAAGAGTTTTTAAGGATTTCAGTGGGAACTGGCTGTGGATGCTCAGTGCTTTGCCAGGGCTTTAGGATACACGTACATTTGATACAACAATGCCATCAGGAATTGTAGTGATGATTTTGAAACACGTTAAATAGCAAAATATCAGTTTATTCTGCAGGAAGCGAGACAGAAAATGCATACTGATGCTGACACCAGCTGTCGCTGGAAAGCAAATACTCTCTGGGTTGTTTATTCGTAGGCTGCAGCAGCGATGACAGCAGCCGATAGGAAAATCAATAGCTGGATTTTCCATCAGCCACTGCCTCTTGCCAAACGGCTTCTCCTGAGTGATCCTGCTTCAAATTAGCATCTGTTTGCACACTTCTCTGCTAATTAGTGCTGTCAGCATCTGAACAAAAGGGAAGGTTGATTGTGAGGGTGGGCAGGCCCTGGCACAGGGTGCCCAGAGAAGCTGTGGCTGCCCCTGGATCCCTGGCAGTGCCCAAGGCCAGGTTGGACATTGGGGATTGGAGCAGCCTGGGACAGTGGAAGGTGTCCCTGCCCGTGGCAGGGGGTGAGGCTGGATGGGCTTTGAGGTCCTTTCCAACCCAAACATTCCGTGATTCTGTGATTGTGTGTTAGGAGCAGATGGGATAAAGAGCAAATCCAACCGTGAGGTCTGGTGGTGGCAGGGTTGGGGCCCATCCCTGTGTCCTCCCCCAGCCTGCTGCTCCCATGGGTATCCAGGCAGTCCTTCCTCAGTATCACCCTCAATGGTGGTTTGGGGTTGAAATCTCCTCATCTCTTGATTTATTTCTCATCTTATTTTCCCAGGTACCATAAATCCGTTTCCTCTTCCTGCCCTCTGAATGATGCTTCAACCTTTACTTCATTGCTTTAAATGTAATGCTTAAAACTCTCTGCTGATTACACACTGCATTGCCATTTTTTTTGTTTAAAGTCCAGCCCCTACCAACCTCCTTCTTGTCTCCTTCAAGGAGGGGAGTAGAGAAGGATCTACGCGGACTTTGGCCAGCATAAGCAGTGGCAAACTGCAGCCTTCTGGCCCCACCTGCTAATCCTGCTGTGGGGAATTCTTTGACAGGCTGGGATTTCTCTTCGCCCTTGAGTTGAAAACTGATTTTTAACCTCCGATACAACGCGGGGTTCAGACCTGGAAAGGTCCCAGAGGACTACCAGAGGTGCCTTGTTCCCTGTGCTGGACTTTTCCTTCAATGAATCTTCCTGATTTTCCTTTAATACACACAATTACAGCTGTATCCCCAAAACCTGCTGGCATCCATCTGCTCCCATCCAGTGTAAGAGTTTCCTTCTCCCTTCCTCCCTGTGTTGGAAGTGCATTTTAATCTTTTCTTTCACCCACTTAATCCCTCCAAACCGTATTTGCAGCAAATGAGGCAGTGATTTACTGCCCAAGGGGTCGGGCAGAAAGAGGGACTGTGCAAAAGCAAGGAGCAAGTGCCATTATTTGTGGAAAAGAAGCGTCTCTTGAAGTTAATTGAGGTGTAGATGAACTCAGTTGCACTCATTAGTGTCAGTGAAACTGAATATGCAATTTGCTAATTGCAGTGAGGGCACACAACTCTCAGCTCCAGACTACTTGGGGTATTTTTAGCTGTTCCTTTAGTCATCAGCTTCCACTTTTGTCTGTTCCAGGCACCGGTGGGAAAACACAGCAGCCCTTTTCTCCAGCAGGGTCACGCTGTTCTGAGGAGACTTTTTTTTCACTTCTTTTTTTTCACATAAATGGAAAATACAGCGGTTTTGAGCTCTTAGAGCTATTCTGGTGACTACTTCTTCCCATCCCAAAGCTGTGATGTTTCTTTCTCTGAGTGTCAGCTTTTTGAGGATCACTGGCCAGGTGGCAAGGTCTGAGTTGAAATGAGAAACCATCCCTCAGGATAACTAGCTGAATATTTTCCCTGATGAATTCTCTTATCTCTGAACTGCAGAATGAGCAGACTGGATGGTCTTTAAGGTCCCTTCCTGCCCAAACCATTCTGTGACTGGGATGAAGCTTTTCCTTGGCTGTGCTGTACTATGGCTCATCCTCAAATCTTTTCTGTTTTTAAGGAATTTTGCTGTTTTTCTCTAGGTAAAATTGTTCAGAGTGGTTTGAGGTTGCTGGACTGGTTGGTAGGCCCAGACTGATACAACAGAAATGAGGGGAGCAAACATCAGCTCCAGCTGAGCCTGGGCTGGAATGGAGCAGGAAAATAAAGGAAAGCCACTCCTGTTTCCCAGGGCAAGCTGCAGCAATAATTGAGTGTATTCAGCTGTAGAGCAGCAAGGTTTGCAGCTGATGGGAGAATTTGGGGTGAGAAGGGGAATGTCATGCACAGGAACGTACCAGGTGTGTTGGAATGGTACAAACAAGGTTTGGGGGAAGCAGAACCTTTCATTTGCATTTGCTCTCGCTCTGCGGGGTCAGAAAAAACCTTGGCATTGTGAATTAGGGAATATCGACCTTTCAGGTGGTTTATTCATGATGATAACCTTGTACGGGGTTTGTCTCCTTCAGAAAAGCAGCTGTGAGATCCATGTGATGCTCACTGGTGTGGGCACTTAATCTAACCCAGTCTGGGCACAACTGAAATAAAAAAGCAGAATAATTATTCATTATTTATTTATTAATTTTTATTATTATTTAACAATATGTTATTAAATATTATTCGATGTAATTATTCTGGTAATGTAATTTAAAAAGATTTATTTAACATATGTCGTTGTTTAATATTTATTACTACAAAGTAACCAGGCTTCACTGTCTGCTGCAGCAGCACTTGAGCATATGTTTGCTGTCAGCTTGGCTTGCAGAGGAAAACCTTCATGCTCCAAACCAACCACCTCCTGTGGGCTCTGTACTTTCAGGAGGGGCTGTAGCAGCCCCGAGAGCTTTGTCTGCAGGCAGAATTCCTGTTTCGCTGCTGGGGGTTCCCTTTCCTTCCGCTTCTTCAGGATTTTCCCAGTGCCGTTTGTTATGCCCCATGGTTATCTGTATCTGCTTATTTAGTAAATCTATGATTTATGATTGGATTATTTTGATTTCTGCTGTGCTACCTGGCTGATGTTTAATGATCTCTCGGAGGTGCAGGGGTCACTTTGCTTGGCAGGACAAGGAGGGGGCTCTGCCAAAGCCCAGCCAGGCGTCTGCTCATCGTGCTGACAGTGCTGATGTGCAGGATAACCTAAAAACACACTTTTAACCAGCTTCAGCTGAATTGATGTGACCTCTTTTCTGTTCACTGTGATCGGTACAAGGCAAGGAGGCAGCTTTAGTTGTTAATTTTTGTTTCCAGTCTGCCCAGCCCCCTCACGTTTGTGTTCGGAGGGCACCGTGTTGAACAGGCCTCTGTTGTGCTGGGGCAGGGGGGACGAATGACACTGCGGCCAAGAGCTCAGACCAGTTCCCCAGGGATATGGAATTGGCTTTAAAATGGAGTCACTAAGGTTGGAAAAGACCTCCAAAACTGTCAAGTCCAACTTCCAGCTGAATCCCACCGTGCCAACTCAGCCATATCGCAAAGTGCCACCTCCAGTTGTTCCTTGGACACCTCGAGGGATGGGGCTCCATCACCACCCTGGGCAGCCCCTTCCAGTGTTTAACAACCCTTTCCATGGGGAAATTCCTGCTGCTGTCCACCCTGAGCCTCCCCTGGCCCAGCCTGAGGCCGTTCCCTCTCCTCCTGTCCCTGTTCCCTGGGAGCAGAGCCCGACCCCCCCGGCTGCCCCCACCTGTCAGGGAGTTGTGCAGAGCCACAAGGTCCCCCCTGAGCCTCCTTTTCTCCAGGCTGAGCCCCTTTCCCAGCTCCCTCAGGAATTCTCCAGCCCCTTCCCAGCTCCATTCCCTTCCCTGGACACGCTCCAGCCCCTCAATGTCCTTTCTTTTGTGACCCAAAACTGCCCCCAGGACTGCCCTGGGCCTCACGACTTCTCTGGGGTCATGATTTCTCATTTTAATGAAAGAAAGAGAACAAAACCAAACCCGCAGCTTACTGGGGACTTTTTGGTTTGTTTGTGGGGTTTTTTTGACTTTCAGCTTGGTAAGCATGTCTTGGCACACAGTTATTCTAAGTTTGGCATCAGGAAGGGTTGAAGTTAATGCTTAGTCTGACTTTCCTTAGTTTAATCATGTATTTTTTATTGAAAAGGTCCGACTCCAGGATGTAAACTGGCTTGTGCTGAGTTTTCATCTCGGATTTTACAGCCTGGAAGGCAAATAACTTGTAAATAGTGGGGGAAATGTGTGTGGATATATAGACAGGCCAGGGATCCAATCCTATCCTGTCGTGTCCTGTTTTTCCAGAGCAAAGCACTGGAGGTGATGGGACCTTGTACCTTTGTCTGCCTGAACTGATGAGTTGAATCCCGTGTCCTACACGACACCTCTTAGGAAGGGAGCGATCCAAACCCTCACCTTGCCTGGAAGGACAAAATGTGCTGCTCAGGGTGTGCTGAAAGTCTGACTGGAAGTTAATGCAATGGGAATAATGGGAATAAACACATCTCTTGTTCCAAATACAGCAGTAACTTTGCTGGAATAAATGGAGAACGTTCTCAAGTTGATATTTCAGTGTGTCCGAGTCATGCAGAGCAACAGGAGCATTGCAGACCTTGTCTTGGCAGGGGGAAACTCAAGGGTAAGAAGTGAATAAGGATTAGTTCCATCTTTTTAGAGGTTTGGCAAAATGTTCCTATTTCACCATTCCAGGTGTTCCTGTTTGGCCATTCCTGAGCCCCCAGGAGAACCCAGAGGCTCTGGAGGGACCTGTGCCCTGCCCACCAAAGCTTCTTCTCCCAAAGCTTACAGGGTGGGAAGCCACAGGAACCCCCAGCAGCTCTGCTGCAGCATTGCCGTGGCAACCAGGGAAAATAAGGGCCCTTGTGGGAAAAGGAGAAATACCAAATTTTGGTGCAGCCAATAATAATAATTATTATTATTATTTTTTTATTATTATTTTTATTATTTATTTTTATTATTATTTTGCACTGCTGGCACATCCGTGTTCCAGACTTTCTCAGCAACAAAACCAAAGGGCAGTGGATATTTCTCTAGTGGTCAGGTGAAGGTGCTTGTGAACTTCAAGAGAAATAATTGGGATTAAGCCAAAAAACACAGAAGAAATGTGGCATTAATCACATTTATAAAGCTATTAAGTGCAAGATTTATGGAAGTCTGTTGCAGTCCTCAGTTTTGTGTACAGCCCCAGGAAATGTGTCTATGAGGGGTGCATAAAATCACAACATTGTGATTCTTTGAGGGAAGCTTAAAGGTTTTGGGGTGTGTTTTACAAATTGGAGGACGTATCCATGCATCCCAGCATTTCCTCAGTGTGAAATCCCTGCTTTTAATATTGAGCTTTGCCACCCCTCAAGGTATCAATCCTCTCTATTTCTTGATACACGAATCTCTGAAATTGGTTTTGGTTTTGGTCTTTCTTTAATCTTTGAACTGTCTAAGAGTACTCAAAGCCATGTAAATAAAAATGGGGAATTTGATAATTGCAGAAGCAGCGTGCTGGTGAGGCACAGCTTATTTTGCATAGAATTACCATTTCTTTTCCTCTAGAGCTCAGAAACTGAACTGCGTAAGGCAACGCCATCTGATGCTGCACATGGCATTTTAACAGCACCTATTTCACATGGTTTCTGCTTAGCCAAGCCCATCAGTGTGAAGCTGGGAAGATGTAGTAGGATTTCTAATGGAAAGTCAAGTTTGCTTGGTAAGCTAGGTCATGAGTTTGATTTATTTTATTTATTTTTAATTTAGTTTTATTGCTTTTAAGAGGAGCGAGTCCTGTGCAAGTGGGGAACTATTCCTTGTGGTTATTCAAACCCACATCCAAACTTTTTTAGGTATTAAAGACCCTTAAAGCTCCAGTGAAATTTTCCAAAGTATCAAAGCACCAGAATTCAGATCTAAGATAGAGGATTCTTCCACCCCTGGAATGTCCAGGGCCAGGCTGGACCGGGCTTGGAGCTGCGTGGGATAGTGGAAGGCGTCCTTGCTCATGGCAGGATGAGCTTTAAGATCCTTCCCAACCCAACCATTCTGTGATTTTTACCCTTCCACAAGCACATTTACACTTTTTTTGAGGACCTGAGGTGGTGTCTCCCACCTGTGCTGTTTAGAAGTAAATATGAAGCCGTTCTAAATGATAAATACTGTGAATTTATCTGTGGGAAAAGTACTTTTCTCACAGACACTTTAGACTTTGAGGGAACTTGCTGAAGTATTTTTAGCCCTCTACATGATTTGGGAAGTTCTGCTTTCACTGAAGTGTCTACAAAGAGTTTCCAAGATTTACTATGAGTTCAGGAAGGTGAGGAGCAATCGTGACTCGGGAAAACACAGGAACTTTTTTTGTTGAGTGTAACCTTAGTGTTGAGCTATTTTCAAGAAATGTATTTAAATTACATATATTTAATTAAATCTGCCTTTCCTAAAGTGAAGAAGTTGGAATTGGCAATAAAGCCCTGACCTCTACCCATTTCCTCCTGTTATTAACTTTTGAAACCTGTGGTGGTTTTCCTGTGTTTGTTTATCCATGACAATAAGTTGACAGTGGAATCAGTCAGCTCCCTATGCCATTTCCTGAGAAAGTGGAAAGTCTGGGGTTTTTTTCAAGAATCTGTAGATAAAATGATGATTGAATATTCATCATTTTGATCATTGAAACCTCGTCTTTTAAAAATTCTCTTTGTAGATGGCAGTGGTGGAGTTTCCATCCCTAGAGGGATTTAAAAGATGTGTGGATGTGGCACATGGGGACATGGGGCAGTGGTGGCCTTGGCAGTGCTGGGGTTGAGCTTGGTGATCTTAGAGGGCTTTTCCAACCCAAGCAATGCTGAGAAATGGAATTTTGGGATGCTCCACACTGACCTGGAGAAAAGGAGGCTCAGGGGGGACCTTGTGGCTCTGCACAACTCCCTGACAGGTGGGGGCAGCCCGAGGGGGTTGGGCTCTGCTCCCAGGGAACAGGGACAGGAGGAGAGGGAACGGCCTCAGGCTGGGCCAGGGGAGGCTTAGGTTGGATATTGGGAAAATCCCTTCATGGAAAGGGCTGTCCAGGGCAGGGGTGGAGTCTCCATCCCTGGAGGGATTTGAAAGCCGTGTGGCTGTGGCACTTGGGGATGTGGGGCAGTGGTGAGGTTGGATTTGATGATCTCAGAGGGCTTTTCCAGCCTCAATGATTCCGTGATTCCATGAACTAAAAGCTCTCTGTTTTAAAATCAGAAGCCAGCATGGCTGAACCCAGCATTCCCCTTTGCAGCCCAGGGTAATTCCCTTCCCTAGGAGGTGGAGAAGAATCCCTGGCCACACTTGCAGTGGGAAGTCGCTCGGTGCTGTCTGTACCCTGAGGTTGTGGCACACTGGAATGAGCAGCTCCCCAAGGTCACTTTAAAGTATGAACAGGGTTTGAAGTGACATTTTTTTTCAGAGAACTGTACCCAAGTTAACATCAAACCAGAACATTTCCAGCTGATCCTGAGCTTTTCTGGGAATTCTCTGTGAGTTTGCAGTGGAGTCCCCAGAATCTGTGATTATCCATTAGTGATGCCCCTATAAAACACACGTCTGAAACAGCCCTAAAGAAGACTTAGAGATCATTTTAATGCTTTTTGGCTTAAATTTCCAAAGGCTTTGCTGGGTTTGCAGGGAGAATTCCAATAAATATGTATTGGCTGTATTAGCTGCATTAACCACAGGGATGGGAGAGGATTGTAATCCTTCAGTTAACAAGGAGGGAAGAGTATTAGAGGCTTAGCTCTTCCATTGCCAGGGGCATTTGGCTGCTTTCCACAACGTGCTTCAGTCTTTCCCTAAAGTTGAATGTAGGAAATCCCTACTTTTTGCTAGTTTGAGGCATTTCAGCTGATCCATTCAAAAATTCTGCCCAGCTGCAGAATTTTGTATTTTCTGTTTCATTTTCTGTTTTACAGGTTTCCCTGCAGTTACTCGCAATTAAAATAATACAAGGAAGCAATTTCAATGTGGTCACAAGGAAATAATTTGAGGCCGGTGTATTTACCCTGTGTGGGCTGCAGAGCTGCTCTGCAATGCGAATGAATATGGAATGTTGGTTTTTCCTGTTGGAAATGGCCACATAGGTTCACTTTCCTTGGAAAGCAACAGATTTCCTGAATCGAAGTTTTTGTCCTCATTTCAAATGGAATTCCTTCCTCTTCCCCAGCTTTCATTGGTGCCTTGCTTCTCTTGTGTGTATTATGCTGCTTTATTACCAGATGAAAATTGGCTTACTTTCAGCTAAACAATATACTTTGTGTTGATTAAAGGGAATTAAAGATTATAGCAGTAGAAAGACAAATAAAAATCCTGGAAATGTCTCAGAAACGAGTGTTGAGGCATCACAGTAGTGTGCTTTGACAGTTATTTATATAGAAAATATGCTGTTTTCTAAGGAGTTTTCATTTTGAGGAAGAAACGAGCCATAAAGTTCTACTTTCAGATCCATATGTGCGTTTTAGAAACGACTCGGGAATGTTCTTCTTTTCCAGGGGTTGTTTTGACGTCTATTCATGGGTTTGTTTGGATGTTGAGTTAAAACACTGGTGCTCTGGATTGAATCATAGAATCCCAGACTGGTTTGGGGGGGAAGGGACCTCAAAGCCCATCCCATTCCGCCCCTGCCATGGGCAGGGACACCTCCCACTGTCCCAGGCTGCTCCAACCTGGCCTTGGGCACTGCCAGGGATCCAGGGGCAGCCACAGCTTCTCTGGGCACCCTGTGCCAGGGCCTGCCCACCCTCACAGGGAAGAATTTTTTGGGATTAATTTTGTGTCTCTGAAGCACTAATCCCTGCCTTTTGAGGCGATGTGTTGGAATTATTGAAGTGATAAATTTTGCTTGGAATAATCTATTTAGCTGCTCAAATGCCAAGAGAGCTAAATTAAGCTGAAAATTAGTCATTTATCTCCGAGAAAGTGTTAGAACCAAGTGCCATGGATTCACTTTCAGGAGAAGGATGGGAGCTTCACTTGAGCAGGTCAGTGTGTGGATCTCATTGTTATTCAGCTTTCGGAGCCAGCAGGATATAAATATCCAGGAAGGAAAACAGAAGGTCAAGTGTAAACCTCTCACATCAAAGGAGGCCATTCAGCATCTCCCAGCCTTCACTCTGCTGCTCTCTGAGGAGAAAAGCATCTTTTTTTTTTTCCTTTCATAATGCAGATAAACCAACGAAACCCCAAATCTGTGAGTTTAGTGGGGCCAGGAATAGTAAAAGGTGGGAGTTGGGAAATGTGTGGATGGAGTGTCAGGGATGCAGGGGTGGTGCAGCCCAGGGGCAGCGACTGACACTGAATCCTCGTGCCACATTTTCCTGGGAAGGGGTTTTGAGCTGTCCTCTGCTAGAGCTGGAGACGGGAACGAGAATGTGCCGTGTTTAAATGTGGTTTTTTTCCCCTGCAGATAATATTTCCAAGGAAACTCAAAATGTTGTGACACTCGGCGAATTAGAACTGCAGCGGAAAGAGTTTATTTTCTAAATATAGTGCTGGTATTTAATTTATCATTCTCTGCTCTTCTTTGGGGCAAGAAAAGCTCCCTCTCCTCAAGTTTCTGAGCTGCTGAATATGGCTACGGAGTGTGTGGGCAGCAGTGGAAGTCATTTGTAGATTTGGAGGTTGTACATAAGTTTTCCAAGCTGTTCTCCAACCCTGCTCAAATCCCGTGGGATCCTGAGGCTGGGCACTGGAGCAGGGCCCAGTTTGCCAGCAGCACCCAACTGGGAGGGGGGGCTGGTAAATTTGGTAGACCTGGACCTGCAGGAACCTGGAGAATCCCAATGGGAATGTGCTGAATCCTGCTTTTGGGGAGGAGTCCTGCCCGCAGGAATGTCACTGCACATGGAAATCTGCCTTAGGGCCTGGCTTGGCAAAGCTGCCCTTTGCTGGAGTAACTTTATGGAGATTTGGCTTTACCCCTGTGTCCTACATCAGTGCTTTAAACCTATTTTTTTTTAACAGGAGCTCATGCAGAAAAGGTTTGGCATTTAAAGTTCGGCTGTGTGCATGCAAAAATTCCTGATGGCTCTTCCTGGCTTTCCTGTCTGTAGATTGATGCATTTGAGACAATTTGCACCTTTTGGCACAAGTTTGTACTTTATTTAGGTATAACCTCCTCGGCTGAAACATTGAATGGTTAAAAGGAAGAGGTAACAAATGAACATTTTGGAAAGAGGCCTAAAATAGATGAAGCTCTTTTCTGATTATCCAGACCATATGAACCTGGAGAAGGTTGTGCAGTTATTTCACAGTTTTATGAGAGGATTTCCAGAGCTGTGAGGTCCCTGATACCAAATCAGATCTCCCAAACACAACATTTATGGCACAGATGGGTGCCTTTGAGCAGCAGTGAGTAATGTGGATTGTTGTGGTCAGCCTGGAGAAGAGAAGGTTGTGTGGAGACCTCACAGCACCTGCCAGGATCTGAAGGGAATGCAAGGAGGTCAGGGAGAGACTTTTCATCAGGAGCTGTAGAACAGGGAGAAATGGGTTCCCACTGAAAGAGGGGAAATGTAGGTGAGATTTTGGGAAGGAGTTGTTCCCTGTGAGGCTGGGGAGGCCCTGGCACGGGTTGGCTGTGGCTGCCCCTGGTTCCCTGGAGTGTCCAAGGCCAGGTTGGACGGGGCTTGGAGCACCCTGGGACAGTGGGAGGTGTCCCTGCCCATGGCAGGGAGTGGAACCAGGTAATCCTTAACACCTCCTCCAGCCCAAACCATTTTATGATTCTGTTTCCCTGAAGGTTTCCAAATCCCAAAGCTGACCAGAAAACCGGTTTCAATACTGAAGGTTGCTGTTGATATTTAGGTGTCACTGAAGGAAGAAAAATCCTGGTGCAATTATTTAGCAGAGCCATCAGAACTAAACCCATCCTGCCCTTGGCTGCCTGATCCAATGGTCCATATTCTCCTAAGATGCAGCAGCTCCACCGCAGAGAGATTCCTGCGTTTGGAGTCAGTGGCACAGTTTTTGGGAAGGCGGGGAAGTCATTGACCTAAATACATGTTTATCTGAGAACTACTCCATTAAAGGGGGGGGGTTTAATCTTTATCTTAGTCCTCTGAATCAGCAGCAGGTTTGGAGATCTCCAAGGTTACAGCACCAGATAAACTGGCACCAGTTTTTCCTGCTTTATTCTGTGTTTATGGCACGGTTTCAGTTTATCATTGGTTTGATTGTTTATACATTTTCATGTGAATTAGTGTGAAGGTATGCAGCAGATCTGATGTGAGACCGATATCACACTTTCCATTAGTTTTTCATTAATATTTTGGTCATTTTTGGCTGTAACAATTCAAATTTCCTTAAGGCTCACAAGCACCGCGTGCAGGAACATTTTTCTTTACCCATGCCACGCTGTCAGTAATTTCTACACTCTGTGAACAGAGACTTTTTGTTTTCTGCTGTTCTCACATTTGTAAGTGGCATCTCTTAATGCACTAAAGTGGCTGCAGACGTCCTCTCTGGGGTGTATTTTAGGTTTTTTTCCACTTGAACTCCCTTGCAGCTGCCTGCCAGCCTCTCTGCACTCCTCCTGTTACCTGCCCATCCCCAGAGAGCCCCGAGGCTGCTGGTTGTGCTTTGGAGAAGAAGTGGTGATCAGGAGTTCGCTGGAAAGAGGGAGGCAGAGCAGTGATGGGTGTGTTTGCAAAGGCCTCGTTTCTTCTGCACGATCACAACACCCAAAAACTGGGATTTCAGCTGGGGACTCTGTCCTTGCCTGTTCCTTCCCTGAGCCTGAAGAACTGTTTGTCACACAGGGCATGGCTGTAGGATGTCGTTAGTAAAGAATCCGTGAGGATGAAAAACAAATTAAAGAACAGTTTCATCAAATTTTACTCTCTGTGAAGAATTTTCCAGGTATCAAGGATGATCAGAGGTTTATTTTGGAGGCAGAAGAACTTTATTTGTTTGAGAGAACTGAGTGGAAAGGCCAGAGGGCTGGGCAAGGCAGAAACTCTGTCATCCTGCAGAGGTGTGGAGAGGAGGTGTGTTTTTGGGGACAGGAGTTCTGTCCTGTCGCTTCAAGGAGAAAAAGGAAAAATCACATTTTTAAGGGAAGTTTTCTGGGAACTTGCTGAAGAAACCATGAGCTTGCTGTGCTCACACATAGCAGGAGTCCCAACCCTAATTGTGCAACTCTAATAACTCTAGCTGACAATCCAGCTTGTGTTGTACTGCTCAGCTTTGTTCTAATTAATTACTAATTGTTCAGTTCCTGCAGATCAGAGCCTCAGGCCGTTGTCATTGACAGCTGGCATGCTCAGGTGGTGACTACTGGGTTTTCAGATAGGAAAAAACCAAAGTTTAATCGTGTTCCAGTAATGAAATTTGTGTTTT
Source organism: Eulacestoma nigropectus (assembly GCA_013397775.1). Classification (NCBI taxonomy): domain Eukaryota; kingdom Metazoa; phylum Chordata; class Aves; order Passeriformes; genus Eulacestoma; species Eulacestoma nigropectus. The sequence goes on from VZTE01003932.1 coordinate 143,981, forward strand.
CATTCAGAAGGAAAAAACAGACATTAGACAGAAGCTAGGGAAGAATTCGCTGTGTGTTTCTTGATGCTTCAATCTTCTTCTGCCTGAAGTGTGCAGCATTGGGGCAATTTAATTATGGAAGGCAAATGAATTTTTCTGAGTTTGTCTCACAGCTGAGAATGGAAATATTTTCCTAAATAACACAGTGAAAGGTTTCCAGTCTTCACTTAAGATACTCAGTGTCAGATGGGCAGGGGCATCATTGCACACTTGGAATTTCTACACAGACTCATGGAATGGTTTGGGTTGGAACAGACCTTAAAGCTCATCCAGTGCCACCCCTGCCACGGGCAGGGACACCTTCCACTGTCCCAGGCTGCCCCAAGCCCCGTCCAACCTGGCCTTGGACACTTTTTCCTCAAAATACCTTTTAAAAAGATGTGAAAATGCTGTAATTTGGTATTCATTGGTCAGGTGGGTCTTGCTTGAGAACAGTAGCACAAAGTCATTGGTCCTCTCAGGTTTTTTAATTACTAAGAAAATAGGTTTGGGTTATTATTTCTAAAATAACATCAAAATTCGACGGCACCTTCCATATGCTCAGGGCCTCTGTGTGACGTGTGGCTCTGGTTGTGTTTCATCCCCTTGATCCTGCTTTTCATGACAACAGGCAGGATAATGGAAACGCCACCCCAGTGTTTATTCTGAAGGGAAATTCCCTTTTTCCCCAGCCTAGGCTTTGAAGAGGATGGCTGTGCCTCTGCTGGGAGTGGATGTGCAACACCAGATTCCTCAGCATGGGGCTCGATGTGGAAATTACAGGATTTTTTTCAGCTGCCGTTGCGGGAGAACCCAGTGAGCTGTAGCTCCAAAAACTCTTGGAATCATAAAAATAATGGGATGGCTGTCATATCTCTGTAGCAAATATAATCACAAAAACAGAGAGGCCTTTTAATAGGAAAAAACCCAATTCTGCAGTGTTTTAGAAGCTTCTGATCGATACTACAACAATTCCATTACCCAGCCAGAGCAGTGGCGTGCTTGGTGGTGAGCTAAACAAAAAACATAACTGGAAGCCTTCAGTTTTATTTTGAGCCATTTCCTGCACTAGAATAATAAAAAAGCATGAAACTGCAAGGATTATTTGTGAGAAAATTGCTGCCTTGCAAGGCCAGAGGCTTAGAGAGCACGGCCCTGGATCGGCGGAGACGAGGTTTGCACGGGAGGCCGGGGAGGGGAAGGGCCAGCCTTGGAGTGGAGGGGAGTTGGGAATTAACACCAAGAAACTCAGTGGCGCAAGAGGAATCACTGGAGAGTCATTTTTTTTCCAGTTTTGTTTGTTTGTGGTTTTTTAAATCTCATTTTGATGGTCTTTGCCACGTTTCCCAGCCTTCCACTCTGTATTTTGGACATGTTGCCACTATAATTGATTGTCTTTCTAGCTGGATTAGTTACGTGGTCCCAAAGAAAGAACAAGGGAGATGGTTAGTGGCTTGTTGGGGGGTGTGTGTGTTCTTTTATTGGGGAGTTTGATCTGTTTGGTTGGAGTTTTTTTATCCCCCCACATGAATTCTTCTCGTTCAGTCAGGGCATCTTCAGGCTGAGGCTGAATCCAGGTTCTCACGGGACGTGCACACAAACTGGGACAGGGAACAGAGGGGCTGTGCAGGGGAAATTGTCATAATCTGGATTTCACCTCAGAGAATCATAAAATCCCAGGATGGTTTGGGTGGGAAGGGACCTTAAATATGATCCGGTGCCACCCCTGCCATGGGCAGGGACACCTTCCACTGTCCCAGGCTGCTCCAAGCCCTGCCCAGCCTGTGCCAGGGCCTCCCCACCCTCCCAGGGAACAATTCCTTCCCAATATCCCATCCATCCCTGCCCTCTGGCAGTGGGAAGCCATTCCCCCAGGTGGAAACCTGAACTGGCTGTGGTGGAGCTGTGGGAAGAGCCCACGCTTCCAGCTGGGATCTGAAGGGGTGACAGATCATTTTTTAGAGCTCATCAGGAGCCTTTGCAATATGAATGTCATTGCTTCAAGGAAGGAACACGAATCCATCAATTTGCAGGGCTGTAAAAGTGATGATGATGGATGGGAGGTGAGGTGGGCAGAGGGAAAGGACATCTCTGGTGGTGGAGCCGCCAGTGGTTTGTGCAGCTCAGTGTCTGTTATCAGTGCAGCCATCGGGGATCGTTATCTCTTCTGGTAGATTTTAGCCCAGCTCTGTCTTTGGTGTCAGAATCATTTCTCTGCGATGGTGCTCAGCTGTCGTGTGATTTGCAGGTGATACCGAGCATCATTTTTAAATTTTCAGCTCAAGTTTTAAGCTCCATTGTGCCAGGAGTGGCACCAACTAAAACTTGAGAAATGCTTTATTGTTTTTTCTAAGCTGAATCTAAAACTGTTTTTAAAGCTTATTGTCTACATCATGCAGCTTATGCTAAAGAGTGAATGGAGTGCAGGTGTTTTAAATGCAGATTCCAACCTTTAAGTTGGAAAATGTGGCCACCATAATTCATTTCGAATGGAATGTAGGTGTTTTAAATGGAGATTCCAACATTTAAGTTGTGCCTTCCTGCCGTGCCCCTCACTCCTTCACTTTCCAGCTGATTTTTGGCCGCTTGATCTCCCAACATCACACGTGTCTCAGGTAGGATTCATCTCCAAAATGGTGACAGTAATTGGGTTTTCTCCTTCAATATCGTTCAATATCTTTCCATTTCTCCAAATCTGGGCAAGCTTAAAGCTTGAGAAGCCTTCAGACTTTGAAAGGTGCTCCCAAGACTCAGCTCAGACTGACACTGTTTTTTGGGTTTTCTTGAATTTTCCCAGCCCAAGACTGATCTGAGCTGAAATGATGGCAAATTCAGTGCAGTCCTCCACAGGAGTGGTGAATGCCCTCAAGATTTGATTTCCAGGAGGGGGTGGCAGTTCTTGCTGCATTTATTCTCCCCCAGCTGCTACAGACACCTTGTTACTAAAGTCATTTTTTCTCTCCAGTGGTTTCTCCAGCATGTGTCAGCATTTTCCTCTGGGGGTTAAGTTTGTTGTTGATGTTGTTCCTCTTTTATGACAGGAATTCTTTTCCAGGCTTGAGCAAAGAAGAATCTCCCCCCTGCCAGGAACCCGTAATCCTGTGCTGTGCGTGAAATGTTGCAGATGGTTTATGCAGGAGGGGATTTGATTTTCTCACTGCAGACCAAGGGCTCGTGTTCGTGCTTCCAGCACTGCTTGTGGAGCTGGGATGGGGGGAATTCCAGGGATGCAGGCACTCAGCATTCCTGCAGTTTCTGTGGCAGGTTGCAGGGCCTGCGTCCCCGGGATTTGATGCAGGCTCCCAGAGCTGCCTGCACAACCCCGCTGCAGGCTTGGGTTTTACTTTTCTAATAACTCCTGGGCTTGCTGGTTTAATTTTAATAGTAAATGCAGTTTCTATTTATGTCCTGAGACTCCAGGCTGTAAAGAACTTGACTATCCCTAGAAATCCGCACGGGTAATGATCTTTTTTGGAGATAAATGCCTCATTAGCATGCCTGGGACTTAATAATGGATGAGAAAATCAGATGCATTTCATGTCCCAGAGCCAGATTTAGAATTAAAGCTGGTGCTGTTGATGCCATAAGTTTAGTTCTGGGAAGTAAATATATATCTGCTAACTCTGGGAATGTCAGAGGAAAAGAGGGACAGCAAGCACTGGTGGCAGATGCTGTATCTGTACCACAGGCCAGGCTGTTGCTTTGCTTCCTGGTGCTGCAGGAGCAGGGAGCTGCTGTCTGTGCCCACAACGGCCATTCCAAATAAATCATTGGAATATCAGCCTTTTGATGAATGCTCAGCCAGCAACTCATGGAAAAACAGATGTTCCCCTTGAATGTCTGCGCACATTTCCGCGCGCTGCTGTTGGGATACAACCCCAGGCAGGGAACAGGTGTTCCCCGGAATTATCTGGGGCCTAAGTTCAACATCTGGCAGCGTTTGCCTCGTTAGGGTTGTAATTGTTTTGTACTCGTTTAATTTCCCTGCTGGTCAGTGGGAAGGGCTTGGAAAAGCCAGGTTCGCACCAGGAGCGCGTGGCTGCGGTGTCAGGAACCTTTTTGCTGCGACTGCTGCTGCTCTTAGGAGACTTCGTGGAGGATAAATGTTCTGGAGTCGCTTTTGTTAGTTGGAGTTTTAGTGTTGCTTTGTAAAAAAATTGGAGAGTGAGTTGTACACACGTAATAACACACATAAATAAATACACATTTTCTAAGTGGAAGTCGCAGGGGGAAAAAGGCTACAAAGACTATGGATTTTTTCCTGGTGTAAACCTCAGCAGGAGCTGGTTTGATGGTGATGCTTCCAGAGAGCCCCTGGGATGTACAGAGCGAGCGGGGTCCTGTGCTCCCCTCACGTGATCAGTGGCTTAGTCTGAACATCAAGAAATCCTGTTGGTTTGGCTTTAAAAATAATCCCCAAAGTGACTTTTATTGTGTTTGGAAGGATTCTGATTCATGTTTTTGTCAGTGCGTGGATGCAGCTGGCTCAGGGTGAGGGAGCTGTATCCAAACACCTCCAGAGAGGGAGGGTTTTCTGGGATGGTTTGGGTTCCTGGCTGTGGGGAGTGTTTGCTGACTGTCACTCCTGGGTGGTTGGCAGCTCGGGATGCGGCTGGTGCATCCTTGTGCTAACAGGAGGGTCCACGTGGGCCCGGTCATGGATGGAGGTCAGAACAGGGGCTGAGAAGAAGATTGAGCGTGGCTGTGGAAAATACTCTGAGCTTAAAAAAAGGGGAGAGCGTGGGGTGGAGGCCTTAGGGAATAAGGTCTGTAGGGCATTACTTCAGCTGGAAGAGCAGATCCTGTCTGTCTGTCTGACACCCACAAGATGTCATCTGACAGAGCTGCACCAGCTCTGCCAAGGAGGCTGTGAAAGGACAGTCCCTGGAAGCAGAGATGTGACACGGCTGTCCCAGCCTGCAGACCCCGGGCAGGGCCCTGCCCTGTTGTCACTGCTGCTGCTCTGCAGTCCCTTGCCCATCCCTGTTTTGGCACCCCAGGTTTGCTGTCTGAGCCATCGGTTGGGCTGTGCCTGTGAGTTTGATCATTAAACTGGTTCAGATTTCAGGCAAAAGTGAATTTTCCTTTCTCCTCCCCCTCGTTTGCAGGGTGATGTACGGGTGTGTTGGCGTAGTGGGAACAAGCGGGGCGTAGGAGACAAAAGGAATGAGAACGAGCAAAGCCTCGTGCTGGCAAACCCTTTGTGCTCTAGAGCAGCTGATCCAGCCCTGCTGTGTGTGCTGGGAGCAGGAGGATCCACAGAACATGGAACAGTTTGGCCTGGAAGGGACCTTTAAAGGCCACCTAATCCAGCCCCCCACAATGAGCAGGGACATTTACACTGGGAAAAGCTTTGAGATCATCAGCTCATCTGCTCCAAGCCCCATCCAACCTGGCCTTGGACACTTCAGGGATGGGGCAGCCACAGCTCCTCTGGGCAACCTGTGCCAGGGCCTCTCCACTGCATCATAAAAAGATTTTTCCTCTCAGTCTTGGCAGCTCCATGCCCAGGGAAGCTGCTCGAGGAGAGTCTCAGCCACTGCAGAGGTGAGGAGAGGAATTAGAAACCTTGAAACAGTGGTGCCATCACTGCTTCTCCAATTACAAAACTGCTATAAAATCTTGGGAAACAGCTGAAGGTTTAAAAGCAAGAACTTTTCTACTCAAGGGACACATCAGACATGTTAACTCCATGGGGGACACGAAGCAGGAAGGAGGAGAGGGGGATGGCTGGGTTCCCTGAAGCTGCAGATCTGAGCAGCTCTGTGGTGGGGCTGGAATTCCTGACCCATTCCACCAGTGAGCTGACCAGCCAAGGAGAACCTTTACTGTTAACTTCCGTATTATCAGTCTCCATTTCCATCTTCATCACTGAAAAGATCCTTCTGTCTTTAAATTTGGCCAAGCAATGGATTTGACTCTGAAAAATGTGCCAAAAGCTGTGCTGCTGAAGTTTCCTTCCCAGGTATCACCCCTGAAGCGTGTCCCTGGTGCCGTTTCCTGCCTGGAGGGGCCGTGGGGTTCTGGGTCTGCAGGGACCTGATGTGGAGGAGCTCAGGTCATGGTGGAGTTGGACAATCAGGAGGGTCAGGAGTGAGCTGGTGCCTCTGCACGTGTTTAGTGACTGATGCTGGCAGCAAAAGCAGTGTCACAGCTCCCCAAGCACGCTTAAATCCAGCATTCAACCTGAGCGTTCCTTTCATTGTTTGCGTTTGGATTTCTGCAGTGCAAAGCTGTGCTAGACTTTAGATACACCTGTAAGGTTTCCAGCCTGCTGTGCTGAAAACTTTAAGCCCCAACGCTGCTTCCTTCCTTCCTTCCCGCCTTCCTTCCCTCCTTCCCTCCCTCCTTCCTTCCCTCCTTCCCTCCCGCCTTCCTTCCCTCCCGCCTTCCTTCCCTCCCTCCTTCCCTCCTTCCCTCCTTCCTTCCTTCCTTCCCTCCTTCCCTCCCTCCCTCCCTCCCTC
>VZTE01003932.1:150479-197788 GCA_013397775.1 Eulacestoma nigropectus
CCTCCCTCCCTTCCTCCCTTCCTCCCTTCCTCCCTTCCTTCCTCCCTCCCTCCTTCCTCTTGATGTGTTTGAGTGAATTCTCCCACATCCAGTTGCACGTTCTCCTTTTCTGACTTTGGAGAGTCAGACAGGGCTCACTTCTGCTTTTGCTTTTTCTCTTCCTCCCCTTCTCTCCTCCAAAATGAAACTGCTGCTGAAATACAAGTGTTCAATCTGACCATGATGCAGCATAAAACTCTTCTGTGAGTGTTTCCCCTTGGCTGTAATTAGTTTTTGTGTTCAAGAAGCAATTTTAAACACTCATCCAGAGCCATTACAAGGGAGCATCTGTGTGAGGACGCGTTTTCTGCAGCTGAGGAGCAGAGGGGCTGCTGGGACGGAACCAAAGGCAACTTCTCAAGTTAATTGTAAGATTTTATTGGTGTTTCACTCCAGTGCTCAAGGGTTTCTCATGCAAATCAATGGCAGACTGCCTGATTTATGTGTGAGCCCTGCTTGAAAAGCAGCCCAGATTGATTTGCTGACAGTGCACGGGGCAAGGTGACCCTGATTTGGGACTTCAGTCACAGGCCTTTTGGGACAGGGGGGTGCTGGAAACTTGGGAAAATGGAACTGCAAGTTTTTGCTTTGGCTTGAAAGGTTCCCCATCCCTGTGCAGTAAAATGTCATTAATTTAGGGTATGGGTAGCAGTGTAGTATTATAAAAGATACCTTGAGATGTAAAAACCAGTCAAAGTGGGTTTTATCTGAAATGTCTGTTCCTCTAAGATTTCCTAAGGAAGTCCTGGAGCTTTGTTGCTGGCCAGTGTTGAATTACTTGATCAGTGCCCTGATTAATCTGATGAGTCTCTTTTCCTTCTCCGTGTTTCTGTGTTAATGACCTCAGTCCTTTGCTGAGCTTGCAGGTGAAATAGGAAATAGTTCAAAATAGAGCCTTGCTGCAGAGACCTTTCTTAACTAAAATGAGACCAGAAGGGATGGGCAGTGAATATACAGCAAGAGACACATTTCAATGAGGCATGGGAGTGTGAAATGGCTGTGGCACAGACCTGACAGTAGACAACCAGCACTCAGAAAACAATCCAGTGGTTTTTCCTTCATTTTCCCCATAAAAACCCTCAGTGCCTTCACCTTTGCTCAGTCTCTCGTGGCTTGATCCTCCCCTTGGGCGCTTAACCGGGGCTGGGTGAGATGCCCTGGGGATGGTGACAGCAGCGGGGGCGTGGAGGGGGCAGCTGTGGTTGGGTGTCACAGCTGCCACCGCCAGCCCCGGAGTCACAACCAGTTCCTCTGTGTGGGGACAATGACAGTGGCCAGAGCCCGGGGCTTCCTGCTGACTCAGCGCTGACATCCTGCTGTGCCACCGCTGTCCCTGTCACTGACCGCGGGGAGCAGCTCCACAGATTCATCCCCTTTCGAGCTGGAGCTCATCCTCTGGCTCTGATTTCGTCTGTGCTGAGCCTCTGTCTCGAAACTTTCAAGTGTCTTTGAGGCTTCTGCCTCCGATCTGGAATTCTCAGTGATTCGGGGTAGGGATTGGCAGGGCAAGCCGGGGTTACCAGCGAGAGCCCGGGCAATTTATAAACCTCCTCTGCCCAAAATCAGCTGAGGCCTTTTCTCCCACACTCTCTTTGAATAGTTTGGCTCCTCTTTGTAGGCTCCAAAAGCTGGGCTTAGTCAGATGTTCCTCAAATGCTGCTGGGGAAGGGGGGCCAGGGCGGGCTGGCTCCTCACTCATGATAAGCTTTTCTATATATAAAACTGCGTGGCTGGCTGCTGATAGCGCTAATGAAAGGTTCTGTTAACTCTTTCACACATCAGCAGCAGGTACAGGAGGTGTCACTGGCTCTCTCCAAGTCGTTTTTCTAATTGAGAGCAAGTTCTTAATTGCATGCACTCAGCCCTGCATTGCAGAACCTCTGCTGCCGCAACCCCGAGTGTCAGCGATGAGGAAATGGTGAAAGAGGCCTGAAGAAAAGGGAATAAGTCCAAGCCCAGCTGCAGGGGAGAAGTAAAAATACCCCACAAACTGAAAAGAGTCAGTTCTTGCTGCAAAAATGTCATACAACAGAGATTCACCTCAGGGGATTGATTACACGGACCTGCGGAAATATGGAGATTTAAATACTGCAGGCAGCTAATTCAGCTCTTCCTGGAACTCGGGAAACATCCTTTAGCTCCAGGAATACTTTTGCAGCAGGTTTTGTGCTTTGCATGGGAGCAGCTGGCTGAGAACATCACCTGTGTGTGGAGTCACCTGCAGCTGGTGCCTGACACCGAGCGTGGACAGGGGCAAGGTGAGGTTAGAGGGGTGGGACACTGGAATGGGATGGAGGGATGGTGGCATCCAGCTCCAGGATTTGCTGTCCCGCTTTCCAGGTTCTGCCTGTTCTGCTCTGGCTGAAGCTGTGCAGTGGGATTTGGGCTCAGATCTGGCATTTCAGAGCAAGGCTGTCACTTCAGCGAGGAGCTGTCCCCTCAGAGCTGCAGTTTGCTGGCTGAGGCGCAGCTGGGCACTGCAGTAAAGACACGAAGTAAATTTTCTGGAAAGATACCGAAAAGAGAAGAATCGGCTTCTCATGAATTTTGTGGTTTCTGAAAAGACTTCTGGTTGTGTGGAGTTGGTGCTGCTGTGCTGCTTTGCAGCTGCACCTTCACGGGATGGCCGAGCGTGGTTGGGTTCTGTGACCTGGAGCGGAATGTTCTGAAGGGCTCCGGTGTGACTGCTGAAGGTGGGTGAAGGAACAGATGGAAAAGTGGTGGATCTGCTCTCCTCATCAGCAAAGGGTGATGGAAAGGCTCCTGCCCTGCCTCAGGATGAGCAGGGAACAGGCAACCAAAGCTGCCAGAGCCACGTGGTAACGTGGGTGCGGGGATGGGAATTGGGCTGGGACAAGGGAAGGACAAACTGCCTTTCAAATGGAGTTGAGTGTTTTCAAACTGAGGTTGCCTCTGTGAAATTCTGATCTGGGAACAGGCTGGAGCCATCCCTGGCTTTGGCAGGCTGTGAGGGGCAGGAGGTGTTGTGTGAGGGGCAGAGTTCTTCAGGGATGCTGAAGAACTGGAGATTTGGATGAGCAGTTCAGACCAACAGGGCAGGAACGGGATAGACCCAGCCTGAGGCGAGGGATTGGCCTTGGGGACTTGTCAAGGACCTTTTTCCAAATGAGTGTTTTACAGCTCTATTGGTTTTATTTAGAATTAATCCTCTTGCACTTGTGTAAGCACCTAAATAAAACATGACTCATTTAATTAATTACACTGAAATCATGGGACTTTACACTTAGCTTTAGGTAGGAGTTATTTTATCTCTCTCCTTAATGATTAAAGCCTCAGTTCATGACACAACACCAATGAATCTTTAAAAAATACATGATTAGGGGACTTTAAATTAACCTTCTTATTTGTGTTTGAGGTTGTTTTTTGTAACAGAAGGAACTACAGGAAATTTGTTCAGTTTTTTGGGAATATTTAAACAATTTTCTATACATCGGGTAAGAAATAGTGAAATAGTGTCCTCACTGTGTCAACTTTAGAACTGTATGATCACTTCAGAAATGCAGCTGCCGAGTTTGCAGGATATTTCCTGAAAAAGCTGGTCAGGAAAGTGCAAAAAATGGCTAAAGAGTTCTTGAAAAAGTGTTTGAGGGTAAGTGTACATCTGTGAGAGAACGCGTCAGTCATCCTGACCTCTTCTATTGCAGCGTGAAAATAGAGCTTTGAATTTGACAATATTTTTCATCTCTCTCTCTCTCTCTCTCTCTCTGAAGTAGTTCCTTCCATTTTTTTGTGTGCTCTTTTCCTAATGTGGCCACCCTGTGCTGGACACTGGGGAGGTCACACCTGGAATTCTGGGGGCAGTTAGAGGCCCCTCATGACAAAGACATTGAGGGGCTGGAGCGTGTCCAGGGCAGGGAACGGAGCTGGGGAAGGGGCTGGAGCCCCAGGAGCAGCTGAGGGAGCTGGGAAAGGGGCTCAGGCTGGAGAAAAGGAGGCTCAGGGGGGACCTTGTGGCTCTGCACAACTCCCTGACAGGAGGGGGCAGCTGGGGGGGGGTCGGGCTCTGCTCCCAGGGAACAGGGACAGGAGGAGAGGGAACGGCCTCAGGCTGGGCCAGGGGAGGCTCGGGTTGGATATTGGGAACAATTTCCTCATGGAAAGGGCTGTCCAGCCCTGGCACAGCTGCCCAGGGCAGGGGTGGAGTCTCCATCCCTGGAGGGATTTGAAAGCCGTGTGGATGTGGCACCTGGGGACATGAGGCAGTGGTGGCCTTGGCACTGCTGGGGAATTGTTGGACTCCATCTCAGAGAGCTTTTCCAACCTAAAAGTTTCCATGATTCTGTGATGGAGTTTTTTGATCTGACAGCTGCCTATTCCAAGCCTGACCTGTGTAGTTTTAGATAAGACATCCCAATATCTTCACATTGCTTCATTCAGAGCCACTCAGGCATGGTAAAGAAATCTCTCCTTCTTCTTTTTTCCCTTCATTTCCAGAGCTGTGGGGCTGCAGATAAACCATATGTGCAGTAAATGAGCAGGCAGTGTAGATTTTTCCCAAATTAAGGCTGCAGAGTTCATTATGCTCCTGGTTTTAAAAACATCTAAGCCAATCCTGGTTTTAATTCAGTTTATCTCAGAATATCGACACAACTGCTTTGAGTAATCCTGGTGAGCAGTGGTGCCAAAGAACACAAGGAAACAGAAGAAAAGGGATCCCTGTCACACTCAGTGCTGCTGCCTCCTGGTGACCATGGAATAATTGGGGTTGGAAGGGACCTTTGAAGGCCCAACCCATTCCTCTGGCCCAGCCCATCCACTCCTGGGTGCATTTGTAGAATCCCATTGATTGAAAAATTCCCCCACCACTTTTCAAGTGGGAAGTGTCACGTTGTAAGGGTGGAATGTCACCCCCAGTGTCACCACTGTCAGTTAATCCTGGCTGCAGCAGCCCTGTTAATGCAGTGCTTAATCTGCTGCTGACAACCTGTGATTTATATTCCCGGGAGATCCCAGCCTTGCTAATTGAAATGGATTGGAACTCGTGTTCTCCATGATGGGCTGGGTTTGGAGGCTCAGGATGCTGGCAAAGACACACAGAAGCAGCTGAACTGGGTAGAATTAAAACACTGGTATTACAAAGGTGGTAATTCTTGTCTGTGTTCAGGTATTTCTCTTTAAACATCATTTTTTTAGAACAAATAATGGATTTGCCACATCTGCTGACCTCCTCTTCCATGGAAATCAAAGCAAATATAATAATTTGTCCACCTGAATTAGACACAAAGTGACTAAATAAGTAAGACAGTCTATCAAGCTTGATTATTCCAAATGGAAATTGATTTTATTCGCTTAATTGGTGCTTTGCCTCGCTCGGTCTCTTACGTGTAAATTACTATTTGGATTTGTAATTTTTTAATCTAATTATTGCCATCTCTTTGAAATGATCTTTACTGAGAGTATTGGTATAGAATACGTGAAGAATTTTTACAGTCAGATATAATTTTGTGGGTAGTTAAATTAAATTAGAGATTATTATAAAATTAGATATTTATCCCTTACATTTCTTGTTATTTCTGAAGGGGTTGGAAACAAAGCTTGCCTGGTTTTTATTTGTACAATAACCCCAACAGTGAGTGTGCTGTAAACAGTCTCATTAAAAAATTATGGAGTTTATGGTGAAATTTAATGTTCATCACAGAGCGTTTTCTAATTTATCGTGGCTGAATTTGGAATGTTTCCCAAGTGGAGAGGTCCCTTCCTGAGTTTCTTGCTGGGCTGTGCTGAACTCCTGCACAAACATCTCCACAAATGTTTCAGCTCCATTTCTTTTTTTCCCTCTGGATTTTAGGACATCCTGAGGCTCTGAGGAGGAATTACAAGGATTCAAAAATAAGAAAACGAAAACTCGGTCTATTTGGGTTTTTGAAAGCTCCTGAATGTTAAAACAGGTCAAAACATGGGACTTGATTGAACTTCTGGAAACCGGATTTGGGGCTTAATGTCCAACTCCAAGTAACAGATCCTGTGGAATGGTTACCTCAAGGAGGAGGAATTCTGAAAAGCCGATTCCAGCTGATGGCCCAGGGAGGGTGGGGTGTCCCTGGTGAGCTGAGGGCAGGAATCCAAGGTCCTGCTGCTCCACAGGCTTCGGTGCCCAAGGTGGGGATGGGGACGGAGGGCCCAGGTGTGGTCAGAGGGGTCTGTGGGACTGGGCACTTCCCGGAGCTGTTTGTTATTTTCCTTGGAAACGCGAGGCACGAAGGCTTTAACTCCAGCTGGATGGGGATCGGAGCACCCTGGGACAGTGGAAGGTGTCCCTGCCCATGGCAGGGGTGGAATGGGATGGGCTTTAAGGTCCTTCCAACTCAAACCATTCTGAGATTCCATGATTCCATCTTGATGCAGGTCCCTAATTTCCCCCGTTCCTTTGGAAGAGGGAGGAGCACTTCTCTTTCCAGTTATTTTGTAAACACGTAATTCAGCGGAACAGCTTTTTTGGGAATGCTGCAGCATTGATTGCTTACCCTGATGACATAATGGGGCAATAAAGCCCTAACCACGAACGAGGTCATGGGAGAGCAATTCCAGTTAAACTGTAACCTGGCAGTGCCTGGGATGGGTCAGACACAGTCCCTGGCTCTCCTGAAGCCACAGGTTGAGGAAAAAGGGAACAGCTGCAATCAGCCCGACTGGAAGTGAGAGCAGCTCCTGGAGCCTGGGATTGCAGCCAGGAAGGAGCCGCTGTGCTGGCTCACCTGCTCCAGGTAGGGGAACCTCCAGGCAGCTGGAAAAACGGGCACCAGGCCTTGAGATTCCTATCATGGAATGATGGAATGGTTTGTGTTGGGAGGGACCTTAAAGCCCAACCCATTCCATTCCCTGCCATGGCAGGGACACCTTCCACTGTCCCAGGCTGCTCCAAGCCCCGTCCACCCTGGCCTTGGACACTGCCAGGGATCCAGGGGCAGCCACAGCTTCTCCAGGGAATCTTCACAGGGACCAGCAGTGTAATGGGGTTTATGGGTGGAAAGCAGGAAGAGCAAAAGAAGAGGCAGAGCAAGGAGAGGGAGTGCCTGTGTCCCCTCCTTCCCTTTTTGGTGTTTCTGTTGGGGTTTTTTATTAAACTATCAAATTTTTGAGGTAGGCACTTGCTCTTGGTGTGGCCACTGGCTTTGTCAGCCTACAGTGACAAAGCTTTCACTTCTCTCATTTTTAATTCTGTTTTCTGAATTGATGCTGCTTATCCTTGCAAATACGACTTTTACAGCGCTGAGAGTCTGGGGCATGACCTGAGCCCTGGGATTCGAAAGCCTGGGGGAAAACACAAATCCCAACAGTCTCTGCACTCTGCTCTGCATTACCTGAGGTGTTTCTCTGGTTTTTTCCTGCTTTAGGAGGAGGCAAGGGATGGGTATCAATTTAACCTGCTCTGAAGCAGCAGGTGCATCCTTGGAAAAAGGAGCAGGGCTCCAGATCTGTAGCAGGGCCACGTGACACCACGGAGGTTTTGTTGGCCTGTTTTCTCAAAGCCCAGGTTTTACTCTTAAGCTGTCAGGTCAGATGAGGATTCAGTTCTGCGGCCAAAATAGAAATTAGCCATGTGTGGTAATCCATTAATCCCTGGAAATAATGCCATTTATTCACGTTTTGGGGAGCTGGGCTGGCCTCGTGGCACCTCCTCGGGCTGCGTGAGGAGCGGCCATCCCGGGAGGAGCTGTCCAGAGGGTCACAGGCTGCCCTGATTCCTGAGCTGATCCCTGTGGAACTGCATTTACACTCCAGGTGCTTTGCCTCCTTGGACAGAGAGGCTGTGGCTGCCCCTGGATCCCTGGAAGTGTTCATGGCCTGGTTGGATGGGCCTTGGAGCACCCTGGGATAGTGGAAGGTGTCCCAGAGTGGTAATAAACTACAGAAAAAATCAGTGCATGGGGTTAAACCTGAAGTGCCTGAGCCATTCAGAACAGAATCATGGAATCACTGAGGTTGGAAAAGGTTTCCAGGATCATGGAGTCCAAGCTGTGCCCCACGCCCACTTTGTCACCAGCCCAGAGCCCTGAGTGCCACGTCCAGGCCTTCCCTGGACACCTCCAGGGATGGGGACTCTAAACCTCCCTGGGCAGCCCCTTCCAATGTCAAATCGCCCTTTCCATGGAGAAATTCCTGCTCATGTCCAACCTGACCCTCTCCTGGCACAGCTTGAGGCCAGTCCTCTTGTCCCTTTGCTATTTCCCTGGGAGCAGAGGCTGACCCGTGCATGTCCAGGGAATAAAGGCTGGATGCAGTAGGATCTAAGTCGATAAATGCACTGTATCCCTGTGTGGTTTTAAAGGCAGTTCCTGTATTTTTTCCAGGAGGAGCAGCAGTTGCCCTACAGCAGAGCTGTGTGATAATAACAGTTTGTCTCTCCCTGGATCTCTTCCTTTCCACTTTTATCAACAAGAGGCTTCTTTTGTAGCACGTGGTTGTCCTTCCTTGTTCAGCCGTGCTTTTCTCCCTGCCTGTTCTCCCGGGAGAGTTGTTACTATTTTTTCCTTCTTGTTTTACCAGGCTGTATCATGACATCGTGCCTTTGTGAGAAAGGAAAATGGGGGAAATGCTGCTGTGCCTGCAGCAGTGGGGTTTTTTGGTTCAGAAAAGAGCGTTGCAGGCCTGCATGTGGAGGCCATAAATATAAATATAAAGTTCACGGTGTTTTTGTGGGGTTGCAGCTTGGTCACCTCTCCATCCACCCCAGTGGGAAGAGAAGGGACAGGAAACGGCCTCGAGCTGTGCCAGGGAAGATTTAGATTGGAAATTAGGGAAAATTTCTTCATGGAAAGGGTTGTCCAGCCCTGGCACAGCTGCCCAGGGCAGTGGTGGAGTCCCCATCCCTGGAGGGATTTAAACCCACGTGGATGTGGCACTTGGGGACATGGGGCAGTGCTGAGGAATACTTGGATTTGATGATCTTAAAGGTCTTTTCCAGCCTTAATTCCATGGTTCTCTGCTTGGTCCTGTGTAGTGCTTGGTCCTGCTGAGCCCAGTCCTTTGCATCCACCTCTGTCCCACAGCTCCTGGATTTCCTTGGAGTTTTCCTCCTCCTCTCTTTAGGAGGTGGAAATGCAAAGGGCTTCGGCCAAAAACGAGAGCTCAGAATTTGCATAATCCTCGTCGCTGTGTTTATTTCTGATAAATTGTGAGACATCACAGAATGTTCCAGCCACACTTTATCCCACCCCAGAGAACAGATTCCGGGGGTCTGGCAGGGAATTGGCATCTGGAAAACCCTCTTGACAGGGATTTGGAGAGAAGCGCTGATGTTCCTTTCGCTTTCTGGTCTCCTGGAAACCTTCCAGCAACTTCAATTATTCTGTGGAGTTTTTTTGAGGAGCTGGATGTATTTTAAGGATGAGAGAGCGAACTCAGTACTGTCTTGGAAAATCAGCCACTTCCAGGATCGATTACCTGAAATTCCAGTGGATTTCAGCAGCCTTTGCTGAGGGTGGAAAGCATCCCAGCATTCAGCACCTCTTCCATGTTAATTCCACTTTTATCCTGGTTTTAATCCATATTTCCAAATCCTCCTCCTCCCCTTCCCTTCCCTTCAGTTTCCATTAACTGCTGCTGTGTGTCCCGAGCTCCATAATTATAAATATAATATAATTATAAATAGTTAATTTGGGACATTTATATAATGCTAAAAATGATGCAGGCACAGTTTGCAGTGAGGCATTAAACACAATTAATTGTCTAATCCCAGGAATGGGATTGGGAAAGACTGGGGTTGTAAAACCCCAAGAATGGGATTAGATTGTAAGACATTTAGTCTGCTTAAATTATAAATAGTAGTAGAAGGAATTGAAGGAGTTAATTAGTAGGGAGCTGGACTGGGGAAAAATAAATTAAGAAAATCAAGTTTGATGCTAATAATACTCTTTATTATTCTTTGTTCACTCATTATATTGGAGAAAAAAAATCATTGAGCTTCCCAACTGTGTATCCAAGGAACACCAGGTGTGTGCTGAGTTTGAATTTACTCCTGGGTGTAGGACTAGGCTTTGGAGAGGCTGGGAATGACTGGAAATATTTCGCTTCTGAGTAACAGCTGTGAGAGCGGCGAAAAGGTGGTGTGAAAGTTGTTGTTGCGGGAGATTTTTCTATATTTGAGCTTATCCAGGGATTATTTCTGGTGGATTATCCCACTTTACATGGAAAGGCAGGATTTTCTAATGGTTATTCTAATGACTGCCAAGTGCCTGGGTTTTTTAGTGTGTTGTTAGGCAGGACTGTGTAATACCCTGTGGAAATTGTTAAATTCAGTGTATTACCCTGAAACAGGGAGCTCTGGTGAGCAGCATTTCCAGGGATATGATTTTAGCAGTAGCTGCAGAGCCACCATCTGGATAATTCCTGCCATTTGTGGAAGGCACAAAGTTAAGGTTGTGTGAAAATATTTCTAAATCAAGCAGGACAGGCTAATGGCTGAGATGACAACCTCTCCTAATTAATCTGTTCATTAGGGACTGGATAAATAAACAGCAAATTTGTAACAACAGTTATTTTCCACCTCGATTTAGAGGGATTGGAGTATTTCTAGACCAGTTTATTTATCTCCATCTATGAATTTCCCTGAATTAAGAGCACGTTCTCATCACACCTTTCCTGTAACTTTCTTCACACTGGAAATGATTTTCTGGTCTCACAAACCCCAAAATTCTGTGTTTGGAAAGCAGACTCAGCTGTGGCCCACATTCCCCCAAGGAATTCATCCATCGAGCACCTTACCTGTGGATTTAGGAATCGAGTGGGATAAGGAAACTCTGAAAAGTGTGTGTTAAAGGGACTTGAAACTTTCTGGTGTTTCTGGTCTGCTCGGTGGTAAAAAACTTTTCCTCTTTGTTAGGATTTTTCTTATCTCTCAGAATGACTTCCAGGATCGTTGCCTCAGTGTCCTCAGATGCCTTTTTGTAATGGAGGGAGCTTTTTGCCCTGATTTCTGATGTGGTCTTTGAACCGTGGCTCAGTGTTGCCATTCTGTTGTTGGATTTAAAACCTCCTTAATGAATTTTTGGTGTGCACAAGTGGTATTTTCCTCTTCCTTCTACATCAAAACTCAGTGCTAAGGCAATGGGAGAGTATAAAACAGGGTTTAAATAAATTTAAATTTCAAGCAAATACGGCTTTTTCTTTTCAGTTCCTTCTGCCACGAGATAAAAAACCCATAATATTGATTTGACCTGAAAATTTCTCTTTGACTTTGCTTTCTTCCAGGTCCAGGATGGAACATTCCTGCTCGCTCCTGCTGCTCTGTGTTAGCTTTATTTTTGCACAAGCTCTGCCACCCAATGGAACTGAACTGCCCAAAACAACCACAACCACCAGTAAGGACATGATTTGTGGGGGTAGGATGGGCTTGGGCTTCAGGGAGGTTTCCCTGCTGGCACCGTCCAGGATGTTTCCCACTAACACAGTTCTGATGGTGCCAGGTGCCCTCTGGGTTTGGTCTCCATGTGAGTGGTGTTGGGGTTTCACTTTCTCTTTCCCATGGATGGGAAAACCCAGGATGGCTTTGGGAGAGGTGGAGGAGCACAGGGAGCCTCCTGCCTCGGCTGCGAGGTCTGCACGCCCCAGGAGCTGCCCCTGGGGATCTGATGGGATGTGGACACGGATAACAGGAAGTAAATTTTCCTTAGACAACAGGAGGAATGTATTTAAACACCAGGAGGAACCTTTACACGAGTTCTGTGTTTTCTCATGCAGAGACTTGAGGAGGGGGTGAAGCGCAGGTGTCCTGTGGAAGGTCCTGTCAGGTGAAAAACAGGAGAGTGTTGTTCCAAGAGCTGAGAGCAATCTCCTGCTCACTGGGCCACCACAGCACCTTTTATTCATCCTCAGTTCTGTCTGCAGAGTTTCTTCCTCCTCAAAACCTCCCACAACCACATCCTAACACGTGACAGTCCTGGGGAGGGGCATGTTCAAGGGAAATAGGGTTTTATGAGGAAGTGCCCAAGGCCAGGCTGGACGGGGCTTGGAGCACCCTGGGATAGTGGAAGGTGTCCCTGCCCATGGCAGGGGGTGGGATGGGATAATCTTTGAGGTCCTTTCCAACCCAGACCAGGGAGATAAAGCTGCTGATGTCCCATATAAACAATGTGACCAAGTCTTGATGACTGTTCAGGTGACTGTTGTTGACACCCAGTGTTTATAGAAGGCTGATTTTGTGCTTTATTTGCTTTTAATCTGCCTGTGAACTTCACACCCCTGGGGAAGGAGAGCCAGGCAGGAATCAAATGCCAGGCTTGGCTCATGGCCCCTTGGATTGTTTTGGTTCTTGGTTGTAATAATTTAAATGGAAATAGGGGAGATTTAGATGGGATATTGGGAAGAAAATGAGGGTGGGCAGGCCCTGGCACAGGGTGCCCAGAGAAGCTGGGGCTGCCCCTGGATCCCTGGCAGTGCCCAAGGCCAGGCTGGACAGGGCTTGGAGCAGCCTGGGACAGTGGAAGGTGTCCCTGCCCATGGCAGGAGTGGGACAGAATCATCTTTGAGGGTCTTTCTAACCCAAACCTGTCTTTGATTCACTGCTAATTTAGCTGTGAGCATTTGCCTTCTCCAGAATCCCAGGGCAGGGTGGGTGCGACTCTTCCTGGGCGCTCCCAGAGCTTGGAAGGGGAAGTGGATGTTGGGGGAACAAGGAGCTCCACCATCAGCAGTGACACTCTGAGTGTGGCTGTGCTTAGTGCTTCCACAATAACCAAATTATTAATAGAAACGGAGCTTTAGCCGAGTGTAAATTTGCTAATTAATTGGTTTGCTGAAGCACTGTCGGCCCCTGCATCTTGTCTGGCACCAGGAGCTGTAGAAAAACAAGTTACGAATATTGGGCTGAATATGCAAGAATATGAGAATTGAGGAGGGGAAGTCACTTGTTGGTTTTATCACTTCCCAGAATTTTAATGACATGAGAACAAAGGGAGTTTTGCCATCAGTGCTGTTCATCTTCAAAGCTTAATTCCAAATTGTGTTGAATTTAAGTCTGATAATACAGATAAGAGTAACCTGATCACCCCTATTTTAATTAAATCTTAATTTCAGTGATACGATTCAGGAATGATTGGTGTGACTAAACTGTTTGTCCTAAATATCAAAGCCTTCCTGACTTTGCAGTGAGGAAGGGTTTAGTCTGACAGACATGTAGGTGCACACTGAAAATACAGTCCTGCAGAAAGAGTTCCAAGATAATAGGATTATCCAATAAATTTGAAAGCCTTTGAACTAATACAGCATTTTTAAACACAAAAATAAAGATTTTTGATTGAAGCATAAAGAAAACTCCGTTTAACAGACTGTAAAAAGAACTAAAAATTGTAAAAAAATCCAGCGTTCCTTTTGCATGCTAATTTAATGAGTGATCCCAAAAGATAAGATGCTTTTGATTCTGAAAGGAATCGGTATAAATGATTTCATGTCATTATTTGAGCTGCCTTGATTTTTTCAAAGATTTGCTGAACTACAATGTCAGCTTTATTCTTATTTAAAACACGGTTACCTTGTCTGGATGGGTCGATTTTTAGCACTGCTGCCATTTGACTTCCTACGAGAGCACCCTGAAATTGCTGCCATGAAATTGCTACCTCGAAATGTCCCTTTCAGAAAATGAGAATATTCTGGGGTTTATTGCACTGCCATTTACTGGAAGGTTGCCCTGATATTTACTCCAGGTATTCAACTGTATTAAATAAATACAAACCGTGAAACCACAGAATGGTTTGGCTTGGAAGGGACCATCTAGTTCCAACTTCCAAGCTAATATTTATTAGGATTTGCATAAACAAATGTGTATTTCCAGTAGAGACAACTTAATGCTCCCAGATCCTTGTTACAGATTGTTTATTCGTGATATTGTCCACGACATTCCCGTAACTCCTGGTAATTCAAATATTTGTAAGTTCTCCAGGATTAATCATAGTCGAGATTGTTTTACTTCCTCTTGTATTTTTACTTGCTGAGTAGTTGAAATGTGGAAGCAGCCTGGGAGTTGCAGTTGTAAACCTTTAAATACCTTTCCAAATGTTTACATTCCACTGGTGTTTGCTCCGTGAGTGTTCATGGGGTTTGTGCCTTTGAATCCTTACAACTCCTTTCCCACTGGTGTAGGAAGGTGCAGAGGGAATGAATTTATCAGAGGAGTTGCAGGGTGAGAGGCAGGAAATGGGGCAGCTTCGAGAGTCCTGTTTAGTGCTGATTTCAACTTCCAACAAATCAGTGGGAGTCTGGAAATAAGATTATTTCCTGCTCTGCCCCACTCTGGAGAGACCCCACCCAGGACACCATGTCCAGCTCTGGGGTCCCCAGATATGGGAAGGACGTGGAGCTGTTGGAATGAATGCAGAGGAGGCACCAAAATGTTTCATGGGATGGAGCAGCTCTGCTGGGAGGAAAGGCTGGGAGAGTTGGGATTGTTCAGCCTGGAGAGGAGAAGCTTTGGGGTGACCTCATTGTGGCCTTCCAGAGCCTAAAGGAGCTCCAGCAGAGCTGGAGAGGGACTTGGGACAAGGGATGGAGGGACAGGACACAGGGAATGGCTTCCCAGTGCCAGAGGGCAGGGCTGGATGGGATACTGGGAAGGAATTGTTCCCTGGGAGGGTGGGCAGGCCCTGGCACAGGGTGCCCAGAGAAGCTGGGGCTGCCCCTGGATCCCTGGCAGTGCCCAAGGCCAGGCTGGACACTGGGGCTTGGAGCAGCCTGGGACAGTGGGAGGTGTCCCTGCCCATGGCAGGGGTGGCACTGGATGGGATTTAAGGTCCCTCCCAGCCCAGACCATTCTGTGACTCTGTAACATCCAGAAGGGATCCAGAGGTGGGACTTCCCTGCGAGACTCGTGGTGGCTTTTTCATGGGAAAAAATGAGGCAGCATAAGAAAACTGAGTGACAGAGAAGGAATCTGGCTCGTTTTACTTGGTATTTAAATGCCAGAGGGATGCTCTGCTCTGCTGCTAGACACTCAATTCCAAGAATTAGTTTAAAAGCAGAGCTTCAGAAAGAGGTGGTTTCGGATTGGGGGTTGGACTGGGTGACATTTAAAGGTCCCTCCAGCCCAGGCTGCTCAGTGATTCTGTGCCTGCAGTGCCAGGTGGGCTGTGCTGGCTTTGCCTGAGTGGGATTCAGCTCTGAGATGTTAAACTTGCATTTACTGCTGCTTGCCTCCTGTTCTCTGCTGCTGTGGGTGCTGCTTTCCCTGCCCTACCTGTCTTTTTTTCCTTTGCCCTTCCTTTATTTAATATTTTTCTCTGATTCGGGTTTGTGCTTCACATGTGCCAAACAAATCTCCTGCTCATCAGCTGCTTCTTTCCCACAGCGTGGCAGGGTTGGGGTTTCCTCTTCCAAAAATAGCCTGAGAGGCTTCAGTGTGGGTTTTGTCATATTCCCTGTTGGACATTTGTTTGTGATATCTCTGGTTTTTGGAAAGAAGATCAGACCTGTGCATAAATAGAGTTGGTTCTTGTGGGATTTCCCCTGTGCTCAGATAAAGAAGATTTTGTTCTGTGTCACTCACCAGAATAATTTCAGGGTTAGGGCAAACCTTGCCCTGCCAGCTTGCTTTTGTGGAGGGGGAAAAAGCGTTTTAATCACACTTCTGTTGATTTTACCCAAAAATGCAAAGGAGCTGATCCAAGGATGGAGAAAATCAAAGTTTGGGAGGGAGTGTGGAGGGCGGATCATTGATGGGCACACGCTGCTGTTCATTCCCTTCTTCCTTGGGGCTGGCTTTGTGTTTGACACATGGAAAGTGGGAACGTCCCAACCCTGGAGGAAATGGAGATGCACTTCCAGAAAGAGCCGTGGGCCAGCAGCACCAGGAATGGAGCCAGGGAGAACCCTGAGGCAGCCTTGGTGGGTGCCAGGGGAAGCACAAGGGGCCGTCACCACCCTCCTGCTGGTAATCCCCCTCTCTGGTGAATATGAAAATCACTTTTTCATTATATCTCTACTGAAATACCCTTGGGAGGATCTTTGGCTGGCTGTGAGCAGAAATCCCAGTGGTTCTGGGCCACAGCTCTTGGGGTGGGAGCAGAGGAAAAGTTTCCCTGCTTTGGAGGATTTGCCTCTCCCGCACCCATTTGCTGCGGTGTTTCAGTCATCAATTTTGGAAGCAGTTGGGATTAAAAAATTATTTCAGGCCTTTGTTTCAGTCTCCCCTTAAAAACCCCTTGGTCTGGAGACAGTTCTGTTGGCCAGAGATGCTTCAGCCTCTGAGTCTCCAGTGGCCTAAGCTCAGTTTTAACTTTCTCATGCAATTTTTGAGCTACATTTATAAATTTACTGACATTAAAGAACATAGAGGTAAAAAATGAAACCACACCGTGCCTCACTGACAGGCTCTGCAGGGGCGAAGCCACTGGAGAGCAGCTGCAAGGATTTGTGAACAGATGTGCCCAGGTGTAAAGAAAAAGGGACGTTTTGTGGATTTTGACCTGATTTCCTTGTGAAATGGTAGGAGGAGAGGCGAGATCTTGGGGCAGAGAATTGCATCAGTCGTGGCAGGGGTGCTCTGTCCTTGACTAAAGAAATGGGGGCAGTTTTTGCAGAACCTTTGGCAGAAGGTTCAGATTCTCTTCTCCCGGCTTGGATTGAGCTTTCAGTGTTTGTGTGGGAATCACTTCTCCAGAGACACCCCAAAAATGGTGCAGTAGTTCTGAGAAAGGAAGAGATGGCTGATTTTTTTATTGTGTAATTATCTGAGGGCAATTTGAATTCCCTCGTGATGCAAACTTGTTGTTTCCCCCTCCTCACGTCACGGGTCTTGTCACAGAGCTCAAGAGAACCAACACAAACCCCTAAATCCTGGAGCATTCTGATCCTGAGGGTGACATTTCTAAACTCCAAAAGTGGGTGGAAGTGGCTGCATTTTGTCTGCGAGGGGCAAAAATAGAGATGTTTGGTGTTTGTTTCCCTGTCAGCCCTCGCCTTCCAGACGGATTTGCAAACAGCACGCAGAAAGTGTTCGGTGGTGATTCATCTTCATCCAGACACTCCTTCCAAGAGTGATTTCCTGAAACCCTGCCAAGTCATGGCTTCTGATTACAATTTTGTCATGCCTGTCACTTTTATCTTTATACACCACTTAAATGTCATCTCTCATGCGTTTTATTGCCTTCCCTGCCTTTGGATTATGATGTTGACTTACGAGACCTTCTTTCCCTGCGTGTCCCGAGCTCACCTGTGCCTCTAAAGGAATTTTTTCCCATGCCCTCATACCCTGGTTGAGCACCCAGAGAGCTTCCAGCTGCTCCCAAGACACAAATGGTTTTGCAGCTGTCAGTTCTGGGTAGTTGGTTGATCCATATGAATCCTTTCTGAATTACTGCAGGTGTGACGTGCTCCTAAATATTTTATTGAGTCCCAGAATTGTTTGGGGTGGAAGAGACCTTAAAAATCATCCAGTGCCACCCCCTGCCATGGGCAGGGACACCTCCCACTATCCCAGGTTGCTCCAAGCCCTGTCCAACCTGGCCTTGGACACTTCCAGGGATCCAAGGACAGCCACAGCTTCTCTGGGCACCCTGTGCCAAGGCCCCACCACCCTCACAGCCAAAAATTCCTTCCCGGTATCCCATCCAACACTTCCATCTGTCAGCTCTCAAAGACCACTGTAGGAATGGTAAAAAAACCCATTAGAAGTGTGTAAATGTAGATTAAAAGGGAAAAAAAAATCCAAAATACCAGCAGCAACAGAAACTGCCTTAATTTTGGAGGAGTGGTTGTAGGGTTGTGTTTTGCTTGCTGAAGGTTCAGGCTGAGAGTTTGGCTTCCTTAAATAAAACATGCTGGGTTTTTAATGATTTTAATCTGTTCTATATTGAATTATTCAGTAGAGCTAAGAGGTTCCAGAAGCATAATGAAAGGGAAAGGTAAAGAGACACATCCATGAAACACTGTGAGCAAAAGGGCGAGAGTCAGAGCTTGGGCCAGATATAACAAAGATGTTCTTTAATCTCCATTCTGAGAAAAATCTCCTTATTCCTACTCGCTCTTATATTTATATAGAATGTGAGTGAATAAAATCTATATGAAAGGTGGCATTTTGGGGTGGTTTCTGTCCAGTTGAGAAGCAGCTGATGGGCATAAGGGCACTGCAGCTAATCTTTTAATGAGCTTCAAATTCAGCTTGGTACCTTATATCCGTTCAACTTTCTCTGATTACAGGTAAATTAAAAAATATCCTTGGTTTTCTCAACAACAGTAGTTTGGTTGTGCTTTTGAAGGGGGAGAAAAAAATTAAGAAATAAAAGAAATTAACTTTCAATTTGAGCTGTGCCTGTGCCAAGTAATTTTGATGCTTTTAGTAAGTAGAGGCAGATTATTGGACAGAGTTTTTGGTGCACCGAGCACAGCTTTTGAGCCAGAGGAGGATCCACGTCTAATATTCCACATTTCTTGTGTTCCATCCCCAGACTCTACCGAGGAGAACAACTTGCACAAGGAGCTGCTGACTTCGCTGCTGATTCTGGTGCTGGTGGTCCTCATCTTCGTGGTGCTGGTGGGGTATTTTTTCAGGTGGGTGTTTGTGGGGCCGTGCAGCGGCTCAGCCCCATCCCTTGTGCCCTCCCACGGAAGCAAAAGGGGCGGCAGAGCCTCGGCGCGGCGCAGACGGGGCCGTGCCCGCCCTGCTCGCGCTGCCAGCATGAACAGAAAGAGTTTCTCCAGAATTACGTGGTGGGTCAAAAAGGACTGTGGGGAAATGCTGCTTCCTCTCAGCAGAGGTGCCCAGGCTAACGTGGTGTCTCTGTTCCAGGTTCAGGAGACACAGGAAAGCTGTGGTGAACTCCGGCGACAAAAAGATGCCAAATGGGATCTTGGAAGAACAAGGTATGGAGAGATTTGCTTTCAAACTCTCAGGTTTGTTTTGTGTGTACCTTGGTCTCTAATTAACAATTATTCAGTGTTTGCTTTTATTTATAATATAAGTGACAGGGTTGTTAATAAAGAGAAAATAGTTTTTAAAATACAGTCACAAATGGTTTGGGTTGGAAGGGACCTTGAAGCTCATCCAGTTCCAACCTCCCTGCCACGGGCAGGGACATCTTCCAACATTGGGTTGTCCCATCCAACCTGGCCTTGGAGTAGAGATCCATATTTAGAAATCCATTTTCAAGTAGTCTGTATAAAATCTTAACTTTCAGTTGCTGTTGTTAAATAAGTTTCACTTTAAGTTGTGATACAGCAAATGTTTCTGTGTAAAACTTCCCTGGGCCCTTGGGAGATGTTTTAGCAGGATGCCAGCTGAGATCCGGGTTTCTGACACTGATCTTTGGATTTAGAGAAAGAACTGCAGTATTTCTTCTTAAAATGGGGGAGCAAAGGTCCTTAACTCTTTGTGAATACACTGGGTGGTTTCTGAACGGGAAGCAGGGGGTTGAGATGGGGCAGTTTTAAGCCAGAGGCACTGAAATAAAACACTCTGAGGAGTTGAAAATGTTTCCCACTGGTCTGAGTTGTGCTGTGTTTGTTTCCGCCCGCGGGGAGCCCCGGGCCGGCTCCTCTGTGGGGCCCGGCTCAAACCCAGCAAACCTGGAGGGGCCATGCAAGTTGTTTTAGCCACAACCCAGAGAAAAATGAGAAAGATAAAAATGAATCAAGCTGTGGGTTTTCCCAGTTGCACTGGCTGTGTGTGAAGTGATGAGTGAGTTAAAGAGGGTGGCAGACGGAGGGAAAGTCAAAACCCTAAAAATACCCATCAGCTTCCTGCTGGGCTGGTGCTTGTGCACAGGGGCAGCAGCTCCTCTTGGGGCAGAGTTTCTGGTGGCTGCCAAGTTAAAGATAAATTATTTTTATTAGTAGTAGTATTTCTCCTTGAAATGAAATAATCTCGCAGCATCTCTTTGGGGATAGGTGCCAAAAGCTGCCCCTGCAGTCCCTGTCCTGGCAGCAGAAAGAAACCTCCTCCTTTTCTGAATAAAACTCAGTCGCATTTTAATCCAGCGTAAATACGGAAATCATTAATTTCACCACTAGTGGTTCTTCTTGATATCATTATGTTCTCAAAGCAACCACTTGGCCTACGATTTGGGTTTTTTATTTCCTTTAAATCACCTTTATCACCTCAGAGTGTCACGGTAGAAGTTTGTTTGGGCATCTTCCAGCATAAAGATTAATTTGTAGTTGGAAATCTCTCACTCTGGCCATGCCTTTAACACGTGCTGCCCTCGTCCTGACAGAACAGCAACGGGTCATGCTGCTCAGCAGGTCTCCCTCGGGCCCCAAGAAGTATTTCCCCATCCCAGTGGAAAACCTGGAGGAGGAAATCCGGATACGCTCGGCAGACGAAGGGAAGCTCTTCAGGGAGGAGTTTAATGTAAGTTTTTGCACATGGATGGCCAGAAACGGGGGGAAAGCCAAAACATCTGCAAGGATTAATAATTCTTGTGTTTGGTGCGTGATTGGTGCTGTTCCTACGGGCTCTGCCGTGGGTGGGGACCCTTCCTCTGGATAAAACCTGGAAAGTCAACTGCTTTTTGATGCTAAATTGTATTCTATTGACTGTTTGCCTCTTGTTAACATTTAAAGAAGGTCTTTAGTGTTTGCCTGAAGCTGGAGGAAAGGAATATTGAATAGAAATCTCTTCAGCATTGATTTTTCATGGTGGCGGTGGAGGGGTTTTGGGGGATCAGGGTGTTTCACCTCTGTGGGAAGTACTTAGAGGAGAGAGCACAGTGTGGCCTTAATATTGCCCTGGTGGGGTTTGACTTCTTTTTTCCTGATAATTTGACTTTTTGCTCTTTGCTGTCATCCCACCGCTTCCCTCTTTGCTGCTCCCATGCCCTAGCACAGAGTTTCCATGAAGTATCTCAGCTTTCAGGGTTTTCCTGTTGAGCCTGGCCTTGGTCGGTGTTTCGTACCCAGAGCCTGAGTGTGGTCACAGAGATGAGCTGTACCTGGAGTCTGTGCTGAGCTGCTGCAGGGCCAGTGGAGAAACACACCCCCAGGAGCCTGCATTTGGGGCCTTTTCCAGGCTTCTGGTGACTTCTTTTCACTTCCCTCCATAGCAGAAGCGAAGCGGGAGCTTAAATGTCAAGCGTGGATTTGTGAGAGCCAATGCACGTGTTGATTAGGCAGGCTGTTGAGTTACCTTCTTAATTGGGAGCACATTTATAGCTGCAATGTGGTTGATGGTAAATTTAAACCACAGAATTTTGCCTTATCAGAGAGGGAGCATTGTGGAAATCCTTATCAAAGTTGGCAAAATGGAAGTGAGAACCAGCTTGACACAGTGTGCGCTGGTGAATTTTGACTCTCCTGATGAATTTGCTCTGAGGCTCAGAGTGAAACAAACCATCTGTTTCCATTTTTAAACCCCTCTTTGCTTCAGTAATTTTCTGGCCTGTGCTGTGAGCGTGTGGGATTCTGTCCACACCCAAAAACCTGGGGTCTGATCCCCAAAAATGAGCAGTGATGGGGTTGGGGGTTGGATGGGGTTGATGCTCGATGTCGTTTTGTTCCTGTGGCTGCGTGTGTGGATGGAGGAGCTGTTTGCTCCAGGCTGAGAGGGGAAGGAAGGTGCAGAGGCAGCTGGAAATGAGAGTGATTGATGTTGGAGCACAGAGCTGACACACAAAGGTTTGTTAGGCAGCCCTGGCAGGAAAGGGGCTGAGAAATGCAGATCCTTCAGCACAGACACCCCTGTGCTGCCCTCTCCTTCACAGCACTCACATCCCCCTGCGCTCAGCCCCTGAGGTGACTCCTGTGTCTGCCCCACAGCTGCCAAATCCTGCAGGATTTGGATGTGTCCAAAGCTTTCCATGTGGCACAGGCCGTGGGGTGGGAGCTGCTGGGCTGTGCTGGACCCTGACTGGCACAGGGTGCCCAGAGCAGCTGTGGCTGCCCTGGATCCCTGGGAGTGTCCAAGGCCAGGCTGGATTTGGTTTGGAGCAGCCTGGGACAGTGGAAGGTGTCCCTGCCCATGGCAGGGTGGGACTGGATGGGCTTTGAAAGATCCTTCCAACCCAACCCATTCCATGATTCTCTGGTTCTGTGCCTCAGCCCTGCCCTGGGGGTGCTCCAGGGATCTCTGCCTGCTGCAGTGTTTGCTCCACACGGCCTGATCCAACATGTCAGGGGCCAGGCATCTCTGGGAATGCAGAACAGGGGCTCCAGGGGGAATTAGGAACAGATTTAGGCTGAAAATGGTGAGCCCTGTGAGCCAGCGCCGCCCAGGCACACGCACCAACCCGAGAAGTTTGGTCCCAAGTGATTTTTTTGGTAAAAATAAACCAGACACTGAGAGATAAAGACACCCAGCAGGCAGAAGAGAGTTTTGAGGACAGTTCCTGACTTTAAAGACAGTTCCCTTAGATTTATGTGCCTGATGGTGTTCTCCAGCACCTTTGGTTTTGTCCTTAGAGCCTGAATGACCCTTAAGAGGTCCGTGGCACTCCTTGGACACTCACCAGAATAGCAGAGGCTCCTTCATTTTTTGCTCTGTGATTCCTTTGTGAACACTGGGCACTAGAAGAGTGTGTTCTTTCTTCACAGGAAAAAAATGAAAACCATTTAAAAAAAATGTATTCCTTTTTGTAAGGCCCCTGCCTCTGTTGATCATCCCTAGTGGAAGCTGGACGTTGGAAGTTTGGGATTATTGCCTGGATTCTCAGATTAATTACTGAAAAGCTTCCTGCAAGAGTTTTCTTTGGAAATTTTAATTCTGGCTTGATTAAGACATCCCTGGGGCTCATTCAGAGATCAGAAAGGAGGGAATGTGCTGGTCCTGGGTGGGTTGAGCCTCTCAGAGCTTCAGTGGGATTTCAGGGCTGCTGCCAAGCGGGGACAGGTCAGAGTGTGGTGGCAGCCGATGACCCAGTGCCAGCAGGACTCATCAGCTCCTCGTGATTTGGGGGTGATGGGGAGGATGTGCTGAGGAGCATCCTGGATGAATCACATCCTCCCCCGTGAGGGGGAGCAGGGAACTGGCCTCTGCCCTTGCTCTGGGTTCACCACCCACTCTGGGGCACAAGGAGCTTCCTGGGAAGATGCCAAGGCCTTGCAGGGGTCAGGAGCAGGGGATGGAGAAGTGATTTTGCCAAAGATAATTACTTTTCATGCATTTTTCACATGAAAATGCAGAACTTCTCTGACTGTTAATTGAAAATTCGGTGCCTGACTTTAAGTTTGAAGAAATTGTGGTTAAGAGAGAATTATTTCATAGAATCACACAATGGTTTGGGTTGGAAGGAGCTTAAAGATCATCCAGCTCCAACCTCCTGCCATGGGCAGGGACACCTTCCACTACTTCTTTTGGTATAAAAAATGAGTTTGTGTTTTATGAATCATAAATGTATTTTAATCAGCAAAATGGCCTGATAAAAAGCCATGAGCTTCATTCACATGAGGAATTAAGCAGTCTGCTGAAAGCAGCTTTCTTTCTCAACCCTCTTTTAACTTCCTTTCTTTTACATTCACAGCTCTACGGCCATAAAAGCCCCAACAGAGCACACCCACAACTGCTCGGTGCCGTTTCCTCTGTGGTGGAGGATCAGTGCTCCCCCTGCCCCCCTCTCCTCCCGTGTCACCCTGACAACACCTTTGTGTTTCCAGGGGGAATTCCAGCCCTGCTCTCTGCCAGCCAGGCAGGGCTGCTTGGTTCGGCTGTGCCCTCCCTGACCATGTTTTTCCTTGCCCTGTGTGACTCAGACTGGGCAGTGGGAGGTACAAGAGTGGGAGAAGGTGGTGGTGCCTTCCCAAACCGCTGGGATTTTACCTCGGTGGCATCCACCCTGCTGGCACTGGGGGTTTTGGAGTTCGGTTAAAGGAACTTCATGAAATCCAGTTCTGGTTTGGTCCATTTGCAGTGGCGGCATCTCAGCTGTGGAGAAGCTCCACCTCAGGCACCTCCTTGCTTTCATCTTCACCCTCTTGTTTTTTCCTTTGGTTTATTGCCCTCTGTGACTGTTGGGTTTTTTTTAAGCCAGACTAAATTTATCCGCACTCAGCTCTTGCTGATGACTCGCGGAACTCAACTCGCGCTCGCGCCGCGTAAAAACCCCGCAAATTATTTTTCCTTCCTCCTTTTCAGGCAGGGCTGGGCCTTCACCCGCAGAGCTGGGCAAGATGTTGGATATTTGATGTCCTTAGCAGTGAGGGCTTCAGGCCCCAGCCCTGGTTCTGTGCCTGAGCCCGGTGTGGGCGCTATAAGGGGCTGTGGAGCGTGGCGCTGGCACGGCTGGGTCGCGCGCTCTGAGTCACCGCGGCAGATGGCAGCTCCAGGCGCCAGCTCAGAGTTTAACAATTTGCTAAGTAACTGTGATCTCTGAGGGAAAAAAAAAATTCCTTCTCTTTCCCCAACTGCTGAACTCATTCTCTGGAGTGAAATCTGCCAGGGTGTAGCTGCCTGTTAGAGTGTGGTGAAAGTTACTGAGGGAAAAAGGTTGGAATATGTTTAGTTCTGTTGGATGCAGATTGCCCCTAAGCCACGTGCAGTCACACTTACTTGTTTCCTAACACATTGACTCTACATCTTTGTTCTTTTCAGTCATTAACACCTGGATATGTGCAGGGAACGTTTGAAATGGCAAATAAGGAAGAAAACAGGGAGAAGAACAGATACCCCAACATCCTGCCGTGTAAGCCATTCCCTTTTCTTTCAAACCAGACAGTTAATGGCACTGAGCAGGCTGCTGGTAGCGTTCATTTGCTGGAAATACTCAGATAATAACATTTTCACTGCTCAGAAATGCTCTTCATGTGTTGTCTGTGGTTTGGGAACTCCGTGCTTTTCCAGGCCTCCTGCTTGCGGGGAAATACCATATTTCAGATTGATTAACTTGCCAATGTGCTTGTTTTCTTTCAGATGATCATTCCAGAGTGATTTTGACCCAAATTGATGGAGTCCCACCTTCAGACTACATTAATGCATCATACATAGATGTGAGTTGAGAGCTGCCCACAGCTGGCCAAACTTGGGGAATTCAAGAAGTAATTCTCTGCTAGCACGTGTTGGCCTTTCACCTTTTAACTGCTGTGGTGTTTATTTCCACAGGGTTATAAAGAAAAGAATAAATTTATAGCAGCCCAAGGTAAGTTGTTATCATTTCTCTCTTCTCTACAGCTTAGGGCTGAGCACATTTAATTATGGGTGTGTTTTAAAGGTTATTTTCAGCTGCAGATGGTGGTCAAGTGTGAGGCTGGATTTAGAGATTACAGTTGAAGTGAACTTGAAATATGTATGAGGTGAAAAACTGCCTCTGGACCTGGAGATTCTGCTCTGAGCAGAGGCTCATTTCCCCCTCCAGATCTTCTTTGCTTCTCCAAAATTGGTGTCTCCTGATAATCCATTCTGAGTTTGTTGTAGTCACAGGGAGCCTTGGACCTTGGCATGGGGAAGAGCTGCACAGTAGGAATTCTCAATGTTGCTCCTGCCATAGTCTGCTTAAAAGATTAAATCATATTTAAAAATGAATACATTAGAAAATCTTCCAGTGCCTAAAGGGGCTCCAGGAGAGCTGGAGAGGGACTTTGGGCAAGGGCCTGGAGTGACAGGACACAGGGAATGGTTTCCCACTGCCAGAGGGCAGGGATGGATGGGATATTGGGAAGGAATATCCCACCTGGGGGGGTGGGGAGGCCCTGGCACAGGGTGCCCAGAGAAGCTGTGGCTGCCCCTGGATCCCTGGCAGTGCCCAAGGCCAGGCTGGACAGGGCTTGGAGCAGCCTGGGACAGTGGGAGGTGTCCCTGCCCATGGCAGGGAATGGAAAGTAAATGATCTTTAAAGTCCTTTCCAACTCAGACCATTCTGTGGTTCTCTGAATGATATTTCAAGAGAGGAGATTTCTGTTAAAAATGTAGATTTGGGTGCATGTGTGTAAAAGAAAACATGGGGGTTTTATTTAATCCATAAATAGATATATTTGGTACATTCCAAACCTGTGCAGGCCGTAGGAAACACAGCTCTGGGTGGGTGCCCAGGGCAGGGCTGTGGGGCTGCTCTGGGATCTGCTCCATCCCCTCTCCTGAGCATTGCCCTGGTCTGTCTGCAGGACCCAAGCAGGAAACAGTCAATGACTTCTGGAGGATGATCTGGGAGCAGAAATCGGCCATTATTGTCATGTTAACCAACCTGAAAGAAAGGAAAGAGGTAAAGAGCTTTCCCTCTGCTCCGGGATGACCCCTGTGCTCCAAAAGCAGTCGCGGCTGCTCGGGGTTTGGCCACGTGTATTTCTGACCACTTCCTGCCCTGGCCTCGAGTTTCTGCTCAAAAACGCAGTTTTCATCTCTAAAATACCCATTTATATCAGTTGATCTCAAGGAGAAAATCCTGATGGAGTGTCCTGCATAGCTCACAGCCAAAGGAAAACTCCGATGGTTTTATCCCAGTGTAAGGCTGCACTTGTGGATGGGATTGATTAGGAATGGAGATAAAAACTCCATTCATTTTCCTGAGTATTAGCTTTCAAAATGCACAGTTTGTCAGCTAAACAATGAAAAACTAAAGCTGCTTTGTTGTGAGGGTGTTGCTGTTCCTGCCTGTCCCCCATTCCTCCCCTGAGGACGGGCATTCCTTCTTTGCCTCCTGGGCTTTATTTTCCTGCACTTTCACTGCTGCTTGGAGAAGCTCAGACAGCAAAGCCAGTCCATGGGGGCCCTTTCCCAGCGTGAGCAGCCAGAGCTGTTACATCTGGATATTCCTGATGGCTCCAAATGAGAGAGAACCGCTTTGAATTTCTCACCGGCTGCAGCTAAAGCTGGAAAAGAGTGAAAACCTCACGGTGCCCACAGTTGGACACCCCTAAAAAAGCTGCCAAACTGAAACAAAAGCTGTGTGGGGCTGAGCAGGTTAAAAAAACAACTCCAAAGCTGTTCTCAGCTTCTCTGCATCAGTTCAAGAAGCAGCAGCTGGGTGCTAAAGCTGCTTGTGCCAGATGAGAAGCTCTGCACACTCACAGCTGTACTCACCTTCCCTGTTGTCATATAACCCCATGAGCTCCCAGCAGTGAAAGCCGAGTCAGGGTTCTGAAATTCCCTGTGTTTTCGTGCAGGAAAAGTGTTCCCAGTACTGGCCTGACCAGGGCTGCTGGACCTACGGGAGTATCCGTGTGTCTGTGGAGGATTGCATCGTGCTGGTGGACTACACCATCCGCAAGTTCTGCGTGCAGTCGGTGAGGACAGCGGTGTTCTTGTGGGGTTTTCATTTCATTCCTTAGGGAAAGCTGATCAAATCTCAACTACTGGCTTAGAAGAAATTCAGGCCGTTGATTTGCAAGTGCAGAAAGGTGTGGTGCCTCTCCCAGGCAGGGAAGCAGGGTCTGCCCACACAACATCCACTGCAATCCATGGGCTGCGAGAGGTTCTGGATTTCTGTCACCAAGGGCCACAGCAAACGGTGCCTTGTGACAGCCCAGCACAGGAGCAGGGACTTGGATCTTTTGGGGAAAAAATTGCACAAATAAAAAAAATGAGTGAATTTGGGTGTATTTGGCTATTGGGAAGAGTCTGTCTCGCTCTTTGCCATCTTGTCCTGGGATTATCCCACTGTAAATTAATAATAGATGATATTTTTACTTGGTGTTTGTATTTTACACACACTGTAAACTCCAAATCCTTGAGTCAGGCTCTGAGTGTGGCGGGGAATGAGGCCATAAATAACCACGACAGTTTGTTTATTAATCTTTGCATGAAAAATGAGATGCCAGCTCTGAGTCTGGGTGTTCCTGCAGCTCCACGAGGGATGTAAAGCTCCAAGGCTCATCACACAGCTCCACTTCACCAGCTGGCCGGATTTTGGGGTGCCTTTCACACCTATTGGGATGCTGAAATTCCTGAAAAAAGTCAAAACGTTGAATCCTGCCCATGCTGGGCCAATTGTGGTTCACTGTAGGTATGTATGTGCTCCTCAAACCATTCTTGTGGCGTGGCCTGGAGTTAATTTTATATATTTTTAAAAAATATATATATTAATAAATTTATATATATTTATATATTTTTATTTTTATTTTTATTTTCTATATTTTTATAATTTTATAATTTTATATTTATATTCATACATGCTTTTATTTTTATATATTTATATAAAAGTATATTTGTATATTTATATATTTATATCTATATATGTATTTTTACATATTTACATGAATAGATATATTTACTCACATACTTATATTCAAAGGTAATAATATGCTGAGTTTTTGAGAGCCCAGAGTAAAAATTTCCAGAGCTCTTTGCTGTCAGTTTAATACTCCAACAGGAGTTGTTGTTCTGTTTGGGGGTTTTTTATGAGGGATAGCCATTGTTTGGTAGAAATCTGTTCTTTGTCAGAAAAACAGACTGGTGATAGAAATCCGTGGCCTTTGCCACTCAGTGCTGTTCTGGGAATTCATCCCCCACTTCTCCCACAGTCAAATTGCAGTTTTTTGTGGAAATTAGCCATGAAATGCCTAAAACGTTTGGAAGAAAGACTTGCATTCAAGAGACTTAAATGCTGCAATTTTAAAAATGTGCTTCATACCAATCCAGAACCGATGCCCACTCGTTGGTCACTCACACAGGCACATCCTGCTGTCAAAGGCTGCTGCCAAACCGTTGAAATCTTTAAAGAAACTAAAACCAAACTCCCAAACAGTTTGAAGAGAAGAATTGCAACCTCTAAGCATCTGTAAGCTCACCACTGAGCAAGAAGTGTCTTTCCAGGAGCAATTATCATTGCAAGGTTAGAATAAAAAGAACACAAGAGCAGAATGAAAAGAAAAAAAGAGCAGCTTTGTCTGTCTGGGTCTTGTTTTTAAGGAAAAAAAACGCTGTGAAATCCTGTATTTGTCTCTTTTTTCCTTGCTAGAAATGCTCCCTGGGAGTGTGTGCTAGTGAAAACGAGGGTGTTTGTCCTGAGCAAGCCAGACTTGTTGTTTCATTTCCATCCAGCTCTTGCCTTGCTGGGATTCACCTTCTCTCCCAGGTGTCTTCAATAAAAGGCTTGAAGAAAACCATTTAAAAGGGAAAAGTTAGATTTGAGTTGTCTCAGCTGAGAATGCCACAGTATTTTTATAGCCCTTTGCTGTGTGTGGAGACTCATTCTGGGCTTGAGCTTTATTTGGCAGCAGCAGGAAATGCTGTGCTTGGTTTAACCAGCAGAAGGAAAGACGAAAGAAAGGAAAATACAAAAAAATTCAATAAATACCTGCAGAGATTTAAATGAAAAGGGCCAGGAGAGCACAGTGAGGTCAGTGCTGGGGGCCCGTGCAGTGTCGGGATAAGGGACAGAGGTGACACTGAACTTCCGTCCGAGTTCAGGATGTGACACCACTGAATTGTTGGGAAAAGGAAAGGGAAGCCCATCAGCAGTGAGTAACCAGCCATTTTTAGGGAGCTTGTAGAAAAATCTGGCCCAGCCACTCTGCCCAGAAGCTCTCCAGTGAGCTTTCGGAAGTGAATGAAACACTGACTGAGCATGTGGAAGTCAAGGAGTGAAAATGAGGAGTGGCAGGATCGGGATTTTCTGCCCATTCTTGTATTCCATAAGTTTTTAGAAATAGGTTTTTTTAGAAATAGAATTTTTTCAGTGAGCAGAGAGGGATTTTGGGGAATGGCTGAGCGAGGGATGCCACAAAGCAGGCTAAGGATGGAGACTCTCAGGGAGCTTCCGAGGTGAATGCCCAGGGTGGTGAGGTCACCAGCTTCAGCAGGAACGTGCAGGGATGGAATCCAGAGCTGATCTGATCAGGGAACCGTAGGGAGGGAGCAGGGATGGAATCCAGAGCTGATCTGATCAGGGAACCGTGGGGAGGGAGCAGGGATGGAATCCAGAGCTGATCTGATCAGGGAACCATGGGGAGGGAGCAGGGATGGAATCCAGAGCTGATCTGATCAGGGAACCGTGGGGAGGGAACCAGGGATGTGTGAAAAGTGACACCATGGCTTTAAAGGGACGTGAGGAAGCTGAGTGTGGAGCTCAGGGGTGAAAGTCCCAGGAGGGAGCAGTGAGGGGAGATCCATGCTCAGAGGTGGCTTCCAGGGCTGTCAGGAGGAGGAAAAAGTGGGAATTAAGACATTAGGACGTGAGGGGGACTCCTCGTGGTGCCAGAGGGCCAACATGGTTGGATGGAAGGGAGAGGGAAGGGAATCTCCATCGTCCCTCCAGACCTCTGGAACAGAGGAGCTCGTGGGCTTTGGTCTCACTGCTGTTAAAGTGTGTGTGGGAGATGAAATAATCGTACTACAAATACAATCTTTTTTTTTTTTTTCCTGGTGGTATTTAAAACCTAACGTTGCCTTGCTGAGAATTGCTTTGTATTTTTGAGCACATGAGGGGAGGGGAGACGTTTTTCTCGTGTTCCTGGAGGTGCTTGTGGCCGCTGCAGCCAAGCAAACTGCCCGGAGGTTAAAGGAGAGCCACTAGTGAGTCGTACAGGATGCCATGCCCTTTTCCTCTGGAAGGAAGAGCTGAAAGTCGCTGGAATTTTGTCATTTCTAATGGTCGTGCTCCCTCTCGCGGCTTTTAAGGATATAAAACAAAAAGGTGTTTAGGGATGGCAGCGCTGGGAAATGTGGCGCTAAAAATTACTAAAAGAATAATTACAATTTCATCCTAACTTGAATTATTACAGATGGTCAAGCAGATTTCTTTTTTCAAACGTCTTTTTAAATATAATTCTGATGGCATCAGCTGGGAAGGGCTGAGTTTTTATGTTAAAAACACCCCTCTTTTTTTGCCGCCCTTGTTAAAATGAAAAAGGGGGAGGTTTAGATTGGATATTAGGAAAAATTTCTTGGCTGAAAGGGTGGCCAGGCACTGGGACAGGCCACAGGGGTGGAATCCCATTCCTGGAGGGATTTCAAGGGCCTGTGGATGTGGCACTTGGGGACAAGGGGGGAACAGTTGGGCTGGAGGATCTGAGACAGCTTCTCCAGCCTTAACGATTCCATGACTCTGAAATTCAGTGTTTCCCAGGGACTGTTGCAGTCCAGTCTAAGCACGAGGCTCACTGCTGCAGCAATCCCTGCAGGCTGGGTGGTTCCATGGGGGATTTTGTGTGTTTGTTCCCTCCCCAGCGCTGGCGTGGGGCGCACGGGCACCTTCATCGTCATCGATGCCATCATAGACATGATGCACGCGGAGCAGAAGGTGGATGTGTTCGAGTTCGTCTCCAGGATCCGCAATCAGCGGCCCCAGATGGTTCAGACAGACGTGAGTGCACCTGAATCTCCCGAAATTCCGACTTTTCCTGGGCAGAGAAGGGAATGCTGCTGTGTTTCCACTCCGTTGTGCAGCACAGTGTGTCCTGTGCTGTTGCACACCTGGAAAAGATCACGTTGGATGGGGCTTGGAGCAGCCTGGGATAGTGGGAGGTGTCCCTGCCCATGGCAGGGCTGGAGTGAATGGGGTTTTAGGTCCCTTCCAACCCAAACCATTCTGGGATTTTCTAATTCAAGAATGACCAAAGCCCAGTGGAAGGATGGGGGGAGAAGATAAAGGTGAAGACCACTGTAAAACACATAATTTTTAGGAGTCATTTCCAGGTTTCCCCAAGCATATGAGAGTGGAATGTCAGAGGATGTGGGTGATGTAACAGGAAAACTCTGGTTTAGCTTAATAGTTTCTACTTATTGTTATTTTAATAATGAGTAGTTTGTACACCAAACAGTGGCAAGACAAGGAGCAGTGGTTTTAAACTGCCAGAGGGCAGGGATGGGTGGGATACTGGGAAGGAATTGTTCCCTGTGAGGGTGGGCAGGCCCTGGCACAGGGTGCCCAGAGAAGCTGTGGCTGCCCCTGGATCCCTGGCAGTGCCCAAGGCCAGGCTGGACACTGGGGCTTGGAGCAGCCTGGGACAGTGGGAGGTGTCCCTGCCCATGGCAGGGGTGGCACTGGATGAGCTTTAAGGTCCCTCCCAACCCAAACCATTCTGTGATTTTAAATGAGATGAATCCCAGAATGCCCAATTTCCCTCCCTCCGTTTCCTCTCTGTCCCTTCCAGATGCAATATTCCTTCATTTACCAAGCCTTACTCGAGTACTACCTCTACGGGGACACGGAGCTGGATGTGTCATCCCTGGAAAAACACCTCCAGACATCCCACAACGCAGCACCAAACCTGGTCAAAATAGGGCTGGAAGAGGAGTTCAAAGTAAGTATGGAAATCTTTGCCATAAGATTTCCAAGACTTTAGCCAAGAGGATAAATTGTAACCTTAAAGGTGCATAAAAGGGAAGTTGTTTTATTTTGTGGTTGTTGTGAATGGGGCCTTGCTGAGCGCCCTGTTCCCTAAATGCTCATTCAGGGCTGTGGCATTTCCATGGCCTCTCCCTAAGTGTTTTTTGTTTGTTTATGAAAGAAAAGGGGAGTGATTCTCTGGGTCTGGTGCTGGTTGCCAGATCAGATAATGCTGGAGGAAGAAACTGGATTAGGTGCTCCTAATCTGCATCCCAATGGGATTGTTAACTCCGAGGTGACTGACAGCAGGGAGAACTGCAGGGAGTTTACAGGGCTGGTGCTGGATGTCCAGACTGTCAGGAGAAAAACCTCAGAACTCCCCAGAAAACCCATTTCTGATCAGTGGAGAAATCCCAGATGAAGAAAACCCCGCTGGCTGTGTGTGATCATTGTTAAAATGGCTTCACTGCCCTGAGGGAATAGTTAGAATTTTTTTATGATTTTGGTTACGCAGAAATATATTTTCTTTATAGATGTAAAGTATTAATTGACATCTGGGTGTCCACTGGAGTTCTCTTTTTGCTTTAGAGGATTAATTTAACCAGAAATTGGGAACTGGGTAAAGAAAATGATGTCAAAATAAGTTTGATGATAGAGCAACAAGTTCAAAAATCAACGGTATTGAGGGAAGGAAGATTAGATTGGATGCTGGGGAGGAATTGTTCCCTGGGAGGGTGGGGAGGCCCTGGCACAGGGTGCCCAGAGAAGCTGTGGCTGCCCCTGGATCCCTGGCGGTGTCCAAGGCCAGGTTGGAGCAGCCTGGGACAGTGAAAGGTGTCCCTGCCCGTGGCAGGGGTGGCACGGGATGAGCTTTAAGGTCCCTCCAACCCAAACCATTCTGGGATTCTGTGACTGTTACTCTCTCTTAATTTTCACAGCCAGGACCATGAGGTGGCTTTTGTGCAGAGTCAGGCTCCCTGTGACTGTGGCTCTGTTTTACCCCCAGTAGAGTCCCTGGAGAGCCCTGTGAGCGCAGCATGTGCTGAGTGACCCCACTGCTGTCCCTGGCCGCTCACCCTCCTGTGTGGTTTCTTGCAGAAGCTGACCAACGTGCGGATCATGAAGGAGAACATGAGAACTGGCAACCTTCCAGCCAACATGAAGAAAGCAAGAGTCATCCAGATCATCCCCTGTAAGAGCCCAACTTCTGATCTGTAGCAACGAGTGCCATAAATCCCTGGTTGGCAGCACACACCGGATCTGTCTGCTGGCAGCAGCCCAGCTCATCTCAGGACACAGCTCCCCTTACAAAGCGTCATCTGTAAAAAATTCAGTGAATTGGGTTTTACTAAATCATCCCCAAATCTGTTACAATCAGGTTTTTTGAATCAAACAGCTCAGCAGTTCCACCTTTTAAACCACCCCATTTTCGGTGTGACTCCTTGCACGGTCTGAGCAGCACTGTAATGTTTGCACCTGGAAATGAACATTTCAGAGAAAAGATTTGGGGGGGTTTGTTCTTCCATGTAAGACTGGACTCAAAACTAAGCCCAGACTTTTTTTTTTTCCCCCAGATGATTTTAACAGAGTGATTCTGTCCATGAAAAGAGGGCAGGAGTACACAGACTACATCAACGCTTCCTTCATAGATGTACGTATACAACATTTTCATGCGTTTCCTTTTCAAATCGGAGCTTCTGCTGTTGCTGATGGGTCTTTTTAAAGAGGCACAATTGACTCGTGCAAAGAACATGAGCTTTGTTTATGGGAGTTGCCAGATGCATTTCTTATCTGCTGTTTCCAATTTCAGTTTCAGTGGCTGCGTAATTTAAACCTTGTTGTTGGATTTATAAACCAAGCCTTTTAGGAAATTCTGACAAAACAAATCAGCTGCTCAACTAACAGCCAGGGGTTCCATTATCTGCTTCAGGTTAACAGGTGTAAATATTTGCTTTTCTGAGAAACAGAAAAGTCAGTGTTGAGCACAGGGAAAGGCTGTCACAGTGTTTGGCAGCCAGGGTTTATTTGGGCAGAGCTGGATGAGTTCCAAGCTTTCTTCCCAGCTTCCTGTTGGAAGCTGAGTAACACAGGATTTTATTTAAATACGAGAATTCATCACGTCCTTAAGCAGTAAAACCACATCAGTGACTGAGGTTGTGGGTGCTGAGGAAGTGAGGATCACGTCTGTGTGGAAATAAGGAAAGATGGGATGTGGCCCTCAGTGCCTTGGTGGTGTTGGGTCAGAGCTTGGACTCGATGATCTCAGTCTTGAGATCTTGCCCAACCTCATGGATTCTGTGGAATAAAACTGGAGCTCAAAACTTGAGGTAGAAGTTAATTCTAGAGAAAAGCTGAGAGCTGCTGCTGTGATAATGTTGTGAAATGTGGTGCTGCAGAATCTCATCCCCTCAGCCATGACTGGGAAAATTCACCCCAGGATTGTGAATTTGGGGGAGATTTTAGAATCACAGAATTGTTGAGGTTGGAAAAGCTCTCTCAGACCACCGAGTCCAACCATTCCCCAGCCCTGCCAAGGCCACCACTGCCCCATGTCCCCAAGTGCCACATCCAAATGTCTTTAAATCCCTCCAGGGATTGGGATTTCACCACTGCCCTGGCCATTGACAACACTTTCTGTGGGGAAATTTTCCTTAATATCCAACTTCAACCTCCCCTGGTGCAACTTGAGGCCGTTCCCTGGGAGGGGAGCCCCCATTTAAGCTGCGATGCCCCTGTGACCGTCAGCCCTGTTCCTCTCCCCGTGTGATCCCGGTCTCTTCCCGCAGGGATATCGGCAGAAGGATTATTTCATCGCCACCCAGGGCCCCCTTCCCCACACGGTGGAGGATTTCTGGAGGATGGTGTGGGAGTGGAAGTGCCACACCATCGTGATGCTCACTGAGGTCCAGGAGAGGGAGCAGGTACGTGCCCACCCTGCAGCCCCACAGTTCCCCTTCCCACCTGCAAACCACGAGCGTCAATACTGGAGAGAAGATTTTTTTACCTAAAAATTCCAGCAATCTGAGATTTTTTTTTTTGCTTTTCCTAAAATGAGCACTTGCTTCACTCTTTGGTGTGGGGCAGCACTGCTGCTTTTGCTGGAATTGTCAGAAAACACGAAAAACTACGGAATATTGTGATTTTTGAAAGCTTCCAGTTCACATTAAGGGATGCCTGACATGGGACAGAGTTTTGGGATTTGGGAACAAACTTTTCTATAAACTTCTGTCCCATTTGTCCCAGTAAAAGCTCCTGTGGCTCATTCTGATCCTGTCCTAATTTGATTTAAAAATGAGGATTAATTCAT
The DNA here is from genome assembly GCA_013397775.1 of Eulacestoma nigropectus. Classification (NCBI taxonomy): domain Eukaryota; kingdom Metazoa; phylum Chordata; class Aves; order Passeriformes; genus Eulacestoma; species Eulacestoma nigropectus. Next base: position 185,901 of record VZTE01003932.1, read on the forward strand.
TATTTGATTTAAATATGAGAATTAATTTCATTAATTAATGAAGGAGTCCTGTGCTGCAGATTGAAGATTCTGGGTTCAACAAGGGTGTTGTGAAAAGCTTTTTCTTGGTGGTTTTGGGAGGTTTTTAACAATATTGCCTTGCTTTCAGGAATTACATTTATTATTCTACTCTGTTTTAAAGCAATATTTGCCATCTGGGCCTCCTGAGCCCTTTTCATCTTAATTAAGATGAAAATCTTAAAAATCTTAATTGTTTCTAGTACAGAAATATTTTCTTACTGTATTCTTAGTTATCAGTGTTTGCAATACAAACTGTTTAGAACAGTTTATTATGCTGGATGTCACTTCTTACATCAGAGCTTCATAAGAATGTAGATAACCGGGGAAAAAAATCAAGGAATATTTGCAATTCTCTGGATTCTGCAGGAAAAATGCTGCCAGTACTGGCCATCGGAGGGCTCTGTGACTCACGGAGAAATCACGGTGGAAATCAAGAGTGACAGCCTGATGGATGCCATCAGTGTGAGGGACTTCCTGGTCACATACAATCAGGTAATTCTTTAAAATTCCTGGTTGTTTTTTTTTTTTCTTTTTCCTTTGGAAGGCATTTCCAAATCTGATTATGTATCTTAAATTCTGGGATTTCTATCTAAAGTTAAAAGGGGTTCATCAAAATCTGGCGATAAGAGGAAGCTTATAGGAAACATTTTTGCTTCAAGCCCCTGAAAATTCTGGTCAGTAAAACAGGTGGTTGCAAAATGGGGGGTGGGTTTTGGGGTTTTTTAAACTGTTTCGTTGTTGCTGTTATTCCTAGATTTTTCTGCCATCTCCCACGTAACTATCAAAGAAAATTTGATTCAAGATTTTTCACAGAATTCCAGGCTAGTTTGGGTGGAAAGGACCTTAAAACTCACCTCATTCCAACCCCTGCCATGGGCAGAGACACCTTCCACTATCCCAGGTTGCTCCCAGCCCCGTCCAGCCTGGCCTTGGACATTTCCAGCGTATCCTAAGTCCTTCCCAGAGGAAACAGCTGTGCAAATCTAAAGGAAAAATTACAGGGGAATTAGCAGTGGGTGGGGGATTAGAAACAGACCTGCCACGTCTGCAGGACCAGGATAGAATCATGGAATATCAAGGTTGGAAATGAGATCATCTCCATAATACATTATGGACCAGGTTGCAAATACTCTCCTGTAGCAATACAAAATTGCTGCTGCAGATGTTCCAGGCAGGAATTGTGTTTCCACTTGGAAGTAACAAGTGGCTGAACGCTGTTCTCCTGCTGGCAGAGCAACCAGGAGAAGCAGAGCAGGCTGGTCAGGCAGTTCCACTTCCACGGGTGGCCGGAGATCGGGATTCCTGCCGAAGGGAAGGGGATGATCGACCTCATTGCAGCCGTGCAGAAGCAGCAGCAGCAGACAGGGAACCACCCCATCACTGTGCACTGCAGGTGAGCCCCCTCTGCAGCTCAGCTTGGCTGTTCTCTGCCCCTGCTATTCCTCTTTTCCCGTTCTTAGCCCAGGTGATGCCAAGCAAACGTGTTTTCATTGCAGCGCTGGCGCAGGGAGAACGGGAACCTTCATAGCACTGAGCAACATCCTGGAGCGGGTGAAGGCCGAGGGGCTCCTGGACGTGTTCCAGGCTGTGAAGAGCTTGAGGCTGCAAAGGCCACACATGGTGCAAACACTGGTACGGGATTGAGCAGCCCAGGGCTTGGGGAGGGAGTTCTGGTTGGAAATATTCTCGGGGCAGGAGAATAAAAGGGGTTCTTGCAGGGTGACATAAATGATGCGTGGTGGATGTGTGTGTGTTCAAGGCATTAGCAGGGTTTTTACAGGGGGTTTTAGAGCATTTCCAAAAATACAACTTGGTTAAATATTCCCTGTCTTTTAGGAACTTGAGGTTGTTAAACCAAAATATTCTGAGTGTTGTAGGTGATTAAGTATATGAAGTAAATGCCTTTTAAGCTGTTTATCAGTTGTTCTTTCTTACCTTAAAATGTGTGGGCACAAATTGGAATCCTGGAATGGTTTGGGTTGGAAAGGACCTTAAAGCCCGGACCTTAAAGCCCATCCACTGCCACCCCCTGCCATGGCAGGGGCACCTCCCACTGTCCCAGGCTGCTCCAAGCCCCGTCCAGCCTGGCCTTGGGCACTGCCAGGGATCCAGGGGCAGCCACAGCTGCTCTGGGCACCATGGCAGGGGTGGCACTGGATCATATTTAAGGTCCCTTCCAACCCAAACCATCCTGGGATTTTACGATTCTCAGATTATCCCTGGGCAGTGCTCAGGAGTTTCTGCAGTAGCAGGAGCCCGGTGACAGCCCAGGACTGTGAGCAGCTGGGTTGAAATCAAAAGCCAGGCCTAAGAACTGACTGAGTTTAAGAACCATCTCTGAAAAAGCTCAAGAAATCCTTTTAACCGAAGAGCAACAATCAGCCTGTGTCGGACCAAAGAAAGAGGAACCATTGCTTTTATTTCAAATAACAAACAGAAATCAGAACAGACCAGTCCTCAGCTACTGGTCCCAGTTGGGACATGGTGAATTTCTCACTGGGATTTGCAGAAGTCAGATTTTCTCAGTGTAGCCAAACGCACATTTTGACACCTTTTCCTTGTTTTCCAGGAACAGTATGAATTCTGCTACAGAGTGGTACAAGATTTCATCGACATCTTTTCAGATTATGCTAATTTCAAATGAGAATTCTGCCTTATTTTTTAATTTGTCTGTATAAATAGTTGTACATTATGTTAATTTATTCCATGTCACTTGGATTGTTGACTTAACTGTAAATACAATGTTGTGTTGGCTCTAAAAGTTGCATTTACTGTATAAAGTTGTTTCTTAAATATAAATATCTTCTAAAGCAAAGTATAATGTTCCTATACTGTATAGCACTGTAAGATGGGATAGAAATCTTTATTCTAAATAACAAGAAATTAATTCTCGAGGGTTTTTTTTTCCTTTGAATTTTGCCACTTATAAATATTTATCAATAATGTTATCTCCCAATTCTTGACATTTTTGACAGGTGATTTACAGCTCATTCTAAAAAAAAGTGAATTGTGGTGCACATGTTTAAACATGTTTTGTCGACCAGGAAAATATGTTCACCAGGAAAATAGAGATTTATTTTTCAAGGCTGTTTCGATGGCAGTTGGATTTTGAATCTTGCTGTCCATAGGATAGAATCAGTAGAAATACAGATTGGAATTTTTGAATTGCCAGAATTTTCAAAGCCCAGTCAGTTTGGTTTTTTCTCTAATATTGTTTAAATCGACTTAGAAAGGCAATAATGCGATTTTTAGAATATTTTGCATATTTGAAGAGTATATTTTGCAGCATCTGAATTTGTCTATGTGAAGAAAAAGGCCATCAATGGAGTTAAAAGCTTCTCTTTCTCTATAAACACCTGCAGAATTTCCCACTTCTTTAAAATAAGAGATGAACTCCCATTCCTTGATTTGACTTAGCAGGATAATTAAGAGGTAAAAATTGGAAAGAACATTTTATGAACAGTTTAATGCCAGAAACATTTGAGTGTTGTAGCAAAAGCTCCTCCAGGTTCTTCCCCTTCCAGAAATGTTACTAAGAAAGGACTGTTGCCTTTCTCTAAGGGGTTTATGGTTGTGTACAGAGATATATTTTTACTGAAAGTACTACTGAGAATAGAATTGGTGACAGAAAATATCAAAGTTTTTCTTACAGCCCTGACCAGGGGCTGGAAAATCCCCAAATCACGGGGCATCCGAATGTTGAATAATTACCACGTTTATCTCTCCCACTCTTCCAAAAGCACCTCTGAGCTAATGAGCACAAAGGGGTGACTCTGTAATTAATTCCATAACGAATATGCAATAGTTCTGTCTCGTCCAGCCGGGCTTTTGCGATGCAACATCAAAGCCTTATTTAAAACAAGCAGCTTAAACCGAGCTTTTCCCTGCTCTTCTTGCACTATTTTATCCCATTCCCATTCCAATATAATCTCATAGCACCTTGGAGCAATGCAAGGGGAGGGAAGGTGTCCAGAGGTCTCCTTCCATTCCATCCTGGCTGGAAAGGGGCAGGATAGGAATTCCTGAGCACCCTATTCCCACAGTGCCATTGGCTGCTTCTCGTCTTCCCATCGCTGCACTCCTGTATTTATTTGTACAGTAAATTATGCACTTCAAAAAAAAGATGGTTTAAAGACTAAACCTCGCGTGGGAGTCTCTGTGAGAAGAAACACTCGAGCCACAGGGTTGGGTAGGAAAGTGAAGCTGAGGGAGGGCATGTTCCTGCAATTCCATCCAAACTGAAAGAGCCAAAATGAGTTCAGTCTGGGAACTGATACAGTGGGGGTTCAGTCTGATTTATAGCACAGGGAGACTCCCAGAGGCTGGAGAATAATGCAAAGGAATTCCCATTTTCTGATCCTGATGTCAGGATCTTTCCGACCATTTAGCCCACATTTGAATAATAATTTGTCAGATTTTTGGGTCCTTGAGGTAAAACCTTGGGGTGAGTTGTCTCCTGAAGTGAATCTCAGTGCGGGGAGACTCCGAGAGGTTGGAAAATAAGGCAAAGGAATTCCCATTTTCTGATCCTGATGTCAGGATCTTTCCAACCATGCAGCCAGCATTTGAATAGTAAGAATTTCTGTGTTGGGCACATTTTTGGGTCCCTGAGGTAAAACCTCGGGGTGAGTTGTCCATGAAGTCCATCTCAGTGCAGTAGTGATGTGCTGTGGGGGTGTGGGGGTCCCACAGCCCCCAGGAGCTGCAGCACAACTCCTGATGGGTTTGCTGAAGGCCTCGAGTTACAACCAGGAGTAGGATGGAGTTCAGCTGGAACACCGAATCCTCAGTGGGTACTCGGATTGTAGTTGATAACCGTATTCAGATATCGAGGAGGAAAGAGAAACGACTAAAATATAATTCAGAATTGACAGCTGTAGCTCCATAAGGATTTTTGTGGAATTTGAAAAGCTCCCTTCGCAGTCGTTGCGTGTGCTCAGTGGCTGGAGCTCTGGGGAGTGTCTTGGTGGATTGGAATTTTCCTTTGAATCTCCGTACGTTGCATGGAATTCCTTTAAAAGGCCAAATAGTTGGATTGGAAGTGTCCTTCTGATCTGTCTGTGGTTTTGGTCACTGTGTGACTTTGACTGTTCATGTGTTCAGAAGGTCCCAGCTCAGCTCAGCATTTAAGCGTTCGCTTCCCAATGTCCTTATCCCACAATCCGTGGGATTGCCATGGGTTCCGTGTTCCCGAAGCAATCCCTTAAGTGCTTGGCTGAACTGGGCCTTAATGAAGAATGCATACTGTAATTAGCAGTGTTTTTTAGGCTATTTTTATGTATTTTTTAAACTTTTAAAATGAGCCTGACCACCCCGTGTTCAGTCTTTTGAAATGTTTGCATTGCGTTTCCCTCGTCCCATTTTTCATGTAAAGTTACTGGAACTTTTCTGTATAACCAAAATGTATTTAATTTGTCAAATCTTTATAATATATGTATGTATTATACAGTTTGAGCTATTATTATTTTCTTTTATTACGTTTCTAATTTGATCTTGCTGTGTTTTTAATGCCGGTGAATGTGGCTGAATTATTTGTATATGCAAATTGCAAGATCTAATACATTCTGATGCAAGAACAAAGCTTCCATTTTATTCTCCACCTGCATTATTTCCTTTAAATCTTTTAATTTCATTCCTGTGTTGTGTGTTCATTTGAATGAAGCATTCTAAAAGAATTGAAATCCATTATCTAGATGAGTAATTTTTCAGTGCTTATCTGCAGCTTTTTGGGAGTAAAATTCTGATGGATGTCAGGACTGAACATTGTGCATATAAAGGGTGTAGAAGCTCACGGAAGTAGTTGGAATCCAGGTCTTCCCAAACTGTATGGATACAAAATAAATATAGTAAAATTAATTAAATATGGTCAGATAATCCTGTGGTAAACTGTGGTGTCATACCAAGATAAAAATAGGAGCTAAAGTTCCAGCTGTGTTACCGATCAGGAATTGAAAGTTCACTCTAATTAACAGCAATTTCTTAATTCATTTTGACAAGCTTTGCATTGGACATCGTGCTAAAATTGACCAAGAAGGCCCCACTGTCGTAACAAGGGGCGGGGGAGGTTTGTGTAAACCAGGAGTAACTGCTCAGAGGTTACATCCTAATGTCAAATCAAATAGGATTTAATGAAGCCATGTTTCTGTTTGACCCCTTCTCTGTTTCCCCTGGCCCACCCCACACCTCCCATTTGGGAGATGCCTCTTCAGGGTAGGCAATTTTAGGATTATTTTTTTCCGCGGTAGTTGGGAAGAACTTTCAGTCTGCACGTCCTTCCTGGGCACTGCCCTGACATTGACAGGGTGAGAGGAAATGGCCTCAGATTGTGCCAGGGGAGGTTTGGGGATGAAAATTTCTTCATGGAAAGGGTTTTAAAGCGTTGGGAAAATGCCTGGGGCAGTGGTGGAGTCCCCATCTTTGGAACTGTTAAAAAACGTGTGCATGTGGCACTTGAGGCCATGGGTTAGGGGCGAACTGGTTGATGGTTGGATTTGATGATCTTACAGGTCTTTTCCAAACAAGTCTCTGAGTCTAATTTGCCATTGCATGCAAAAGCTGTTAATTTTTTTTAATTATTCCAGAGGAGTTGATCAAGTATTTTGTGTGATTGGGTCATGTACTTTTAGCAGGTATCAAGATGCACAGGTTGTGAGACCACTGGAAATTGTGTGTGAGGACAGGCAGGTGCCTTGGTGTGGTCTCAGAAAATAGAAGAATTTCAAGTATTAATCAGTTATTAATTAATTAATTGTTGGTTAATTTAAATAACTATTGATAATTGTACTTGTTGATCACACAGCAAACATGGATATTTATGTACTCTCCTGGTGATAAAGCTGTTTTTTTTCTTACTTCTAAATGTTACAAAGAAATACCATAAAGACCTCGTGGTTCTGTTTCTAGAAACTCAGCTTTTAGAAGAAAGCCACACTTGAATTGTAAACTGTCCATGAAATATATTTATTTTAATGGGATATTTGCACAATATAAACTCAGGCAGATCAAAGAGGTGTTTGCTCTGTACAGGGCACATATGTCAAGTCTCAGCTCTGTTTTGCCTAATGCAGAAATTGTTATATTGAGAATTTTTCAAGCCGCTGAACTTCCCGAGGAGTGTTCTTCATCTGAGGAATTAAAGGATTAGGATGTCATTTAGATCTTTTCGTGAGAGCTTCCTTCTAATGACTTTTATCCATTTTCTGTGCTGCTTTGCACAGAGGAGGGGAATTACTCAGTTATTAATCGAGTTGACACCTTGCCAAGGAAGTTCTTTGCACAAAGAATCATTTTCTCCTTTCACCTGTTCCCATTGCATGAGAAACTGCTCCAGTGTTTTCCTGAATGTTTTCCACCTATCCACAAACACGGAACAAAAGATCCCAGCTGGGACTTGTCGCCAGTTGGGTGGACAAAAAGAAAGGAAAACTCTCCCAGGTGGGAAGAGCTTGAGTAGGAATTTTTGAGCACGGTATTTTCTAGTTGAGCTTTTTATAGAAACTTTGTCCTTCCAAAATCTGAAGGGAGCCTATGGAAAAGATGGAGTGAGACTGTTCATGAGAGCATGGAGTGCCAGAGGGCAGGGATAGATGGGATATGGGGAAGGAATTGTTCCCTGGGAGGGTGGGCAGGCCCTGGCACAGGGTGCCCAGAGCAGCTGTGGCTGCCCCTGGATCCCTGGCAGTGCCCAAGGCCAGGTTGGACACTGGGGCTTGGAGCAGCCTGGGACAGTGGAAGGTGGCCCTGCCCCTGGCAGGGGTGGCACTGGATGGGATTTAAGGTCCCTTCCCACCCAAACCATTCCATGATTTTATGGTTCATGTGGTAGCCTACGGATCAAGCAGAAGCTGTTTCCAAGGAAGCAGCACATGGAATAGCTCTCCTCCCTTGTTTCTAAGGATGCATGGAAATTACGTACTCTGGAATTTGACAGAGGTTGAGTTAATTTGGTGAATCCAGGGGAATCTCACCCTGGTCCTCAGAAAATGTACACATTTCTAACTCAGCTATGCAAAAGGACTGGCTGGGAGATGAAAAATCCCTCTTATGGTCACCTTTGGGATTAAAAGTCATCTGATGAAGTTCATGGCAAAATTTTCTGGATTAAGAATTTTGTTCCCAGATCGGCCCCAGGGTGGGATTCTTGGGGACCAGGAGTTGGATTCCATGATCCCTTGGGGGTGGCTTTGTAATCTTCTGGAATTGGCAAGTCTCTTACACAGACCTAGAACTCACTGCAAAGTTGTGATTTACATTTTAAACCCGACGTATTTCACTGGGACGTTGTGTCTTTTGCCTCCCACTCATCTTCCCTGGCTTTGAAGGACAACAGCCTATTGGAAAGCTGCTGTTCCAGATGAATTTGGACGGTTTGAAATACAGACTGGACTTAAAAATACTGGTGTGTCCATCATATTCAGATGTTTTCCCCTTAGTAGTTGATGTTCTTTCACCATTTAAGGTAAATTTATTATTGCACAGTGTTTGTTAACGGTGGATAGATACAACTTGGAAATATATCCCATTTGTTCCTAAATTTATGTGGATTCCTCCCACGTAAAATCCTCTGTCAACGTTAGGTTCTGTGCATGAATACAAGCATTCCAAAAATCCTGAGTGCAGTAATGTATCCGTGTAATAAACTATGATTTTAAGAGAGAAATTTGTTGCAAAACATTAAATTTTCAGGGTTCATCACACAGCAACTTCTCATCTCCAGACTTTGGTTTACACAGTGTGAATAGCCTGAATATTTATTTACTTTACATCTGATAAAAGCCCTAATTTAGAGAAAGCTTTAACTAGAATTTGTGCTTTTTAAACTTTAAAGTAAAAATCTGTAGGAATGAGCTTCATTCAGTGCTTCCAAACCACCTGTTCAGACACTTGAATAAATAACTGTTTAAAGATCTTTATGTGACGAATTAAAATGCTGATTTTTTAATTCTCCATCAAGGAGATTCAAGCACTTACTTTATTTTTATCATTTTTGCCAGCTGACAGTTTTACTTCATGGTGTATTCAGGTGTATTTGTCTAAATTAAATGTTCCCAAATTAACCCACCAGCAAATTTAAACCTTGAAGAAAATGTCAGGTTTTTTTTTCCCTCCTATAAATCTACTTCAGCAAATATTTGTACAGATGCCGTTTCAGAGAGCGCTGCTGCTCTCGGAGACAGACTGAAAACCTTTGTTATAATTTGTGTTTCCCTCCAAGTATGGCTGTGTTTGCAGGGACACATCACAAAGGCTGTGGCAGCGCTATAAATCAGGCCAGAATATACAATTATTGACACAGTGCAGAGGTAGTTACTTATTTGTGCTGTTTGAGCCCATGTGGGCTGGCAGAAACTGCAATAAATTCAATTTCAAAGGGTTTTCCTGCTATAAATTGTTTGTTTCAGATGCATCATTCTGGTATAACTGCACTTGTAAAGACCCCCAGGAAGGATTTTTTAATACCTGTTCATTAGCAATGATGCCAAATTAGATACCAAATAGAATCCTGATTTTGGTATGGTTTCCATCTAAATTAAAGATTGCCCAGTAGCACACAGCTATTGTAAAATAATAATAATAATAATAATAATAATAATAATAATAATAATAATAATAATATAAATTAATATTTACATAACATCTGACAATAGACATGGTGCATTATNTAAAATGCTGAATTAAATTACCCCCCCAAGCTTACGAAATAGATTTCAAAGTCATTTAATTGAAAGGAAAAGAAATAACACTTAAAAAGCTGCTTACATCTAACTGTATCACATCTAAGCACCCTAAAGCCACCACACCACATAAAATAGTCTTTGAGGCAAGCTAGATAATAAAATAGTAGTAAAATCAAAAGTTCTGCTTTGTGAAAGATCTGAATAGTAGAATTTAATCCCCCGAAGCACGAAAGGCTGGATGACCTTGTAAAAGGCCTTTCTCCTGTATCCCTTTCCCAAGCATCAAACTTGGAATGAAGGTCACATTTCATACCTTAACAATGCATTGTTGTTATTATTAATATTCTCGTTATTTTTTCTTCTGTCTTCCAGCACAGAGCAGCACAGTGTTCATGTCGATTCTTGGCCTCACGGATCCTCAAACTCAAGTCTCAGTAATGAATTCCTGTTTGGGAGCAGAGATTGGGATCAGTTTTCTATCTAAATGAAGGTAACTAATTTGCTGATTAAAATGGACTTAAAATACTAATTTAACTTTTACTGCTGCTCACCCCCTCCCATCCTTGCTCCCTTTATTTTTCCCTTCTCTTTAAACCCCTTATTTTTGTGGTTAGTAGTATTTTTGTGGCTGGTAGTATTTTAATCTGATTAAACACAGATGCTTGAACTACTTTATAACACCTAAGCAAAGCTGAATCGATATAAACTGATTCTGGGCGCTTTTTGCTGATCTGAGGAGGTGCAAATTTGGGAGCAGCTGAGCCCACTGCAAATCCCCCTCCCTGAGAGAGGGGCTGAATAAGCCCAGACAGGTTCAGGTTCGGGAACAGGTTCAGGTTCAGGTACAGATAAAGGTACAGGTTTAGGTAGAGATCAGGTTCAAGTTCAGGTATAGGCACAGGGTCCGGTGTAGGTTCAGATACAGATACAGATAAAGGTTCAGGTACAGGTATGGGCACAGGCACAGAGTCAGGTACAGGTTTATTTACAGATACGGGCACAGGTACAGATTCAGGTACAGGTTTATTTACAGGTATGGGCACAGGTACAGAAATGGGTAAAGGTTCAGGTTCAGATTCAGGTATGAGCACAGGTACTGTTATGGGTACAGGCTCAGGTACATGAGGTTCATGTACAGGTTCAGGTTCAGGTACAGCACAGCTTTGGCCACAGGTACAGATTCAGGCCCAGGTTCACGTACAAGTATAGACACAGGTACAGGTACAAGCACAGGTGCATGTGCTGGTTCAGGTTCAGGCACAAGTACAGATTTAGGTTGAGGCACAGGTACAGGTCTAGGTTCAGGACGAGGCACAGGTACAAGGACAGGTCCGGTCACAGATCCAGGTAAAGGTTCAGGATGGGGCACAGGTACAAGCACAGGTGCATATACTGGTTCAGGCACAAGTACAGATTTACAGGTACAAGCACAGCTTCGGTCACAGGTACAGATCCAGGTACAGGTTCGGGACGGGGCACAGGTACAAGCACAGGTTCGGTCACAGACCCGTGTCCGGGCCCGCCCTTCCATGAGGGGCCGGGGGGGTCCGACCATAAGGGGANGGCCGAGGGGGTCCCGCCGTGAGGGGCCTGGGGTCCCACCATGAGGGGCCAGGGGTCCCACCATGAGGAGCCGGGGGTCCCGCCGTGAGGGGCCGGGGGTCCCACCATGAGGAGCCGGGGGTCCCGCCGTGAGGGGCCTGGGGTCCCACCATGAGGGGCCGGGGGTCCCGCTGTGGCCCCGCTCCCCCCCGGGCGGCGCCTGAAGCTCGAGCGGCTCCGCGGGGCGGCGCCTCCGTTTGAACTCAAACCGCCCTCGCCGCTCCCCATTGGCTCCGCTGCGCGTCGCGCGCCGCCCCCTCCGCCAATCAGAGGCCGCCGCGCCCCTTTTCGAATGCTCAACGGTCAGCACGGTGCGTTCGTTTCTCCTTCCGCCGATCCGTCACGGGGTAAAGCTAAAAGAGTCCCTCTGCCCGGTGCCGCTTGTCGCGGCCGGACGGGGTCGATGCAATCCCTCAGCCATGGCTGCTACCGGCAGGCGCGGGCGGCGGCCGCCGCTCCGGTCCGTCCGTCTGCGCGGCTCCCGGGGGCTCCGTTTTGCTGCCTGGCGGAGGGATACACCGGGACGTGGGGGGGGTTACAGTGCGAGGG
>VZTE01003932.1:197833-233367 GCA_013397775.1 Eulacestoma nigropectus
GGGGGCAGCCGGGGCGCGCGCGGGGCGGGGGGGGGGGGGGGGGGGGGGGCCGCGTCGGAGGCCGCTACACGGGGCCCCTCAGCGGCTGCCAGCGCTCCGACAGACCCAGGTACGGGTGGGCGAGGGGGACGCGGCTTTAGGGTGACGGGGGCCGCGGGGAGGAGCTGGGCTGCCTGACACCTTCCCCTCGGTGGCTACTTATCCCCCCCATGGTGGCTCTTGCCCCCTGCCATGGTGGCTGTTGCCCCCCCTCTCCCCCGGTGTTTACCTGTCTCGTCCCCGCCGGTGGCTGTGACCGCCCGGAGCCCGAGCTCATAAACTTCGGTATGTGCAGCTCATGAGGCTTTTTTGGCTTGTAGGAGCTGGTGGCTGCCGTGGACAGGGAGCTCTCGGTGCAGCACAACCGAGTATTTGCGTTCCCTAAAAGGCGAAGGGACTGCCGGGTTCGCCGCAAAGTTGTGTCTTGTTGTCAACAAGTGTTTATCGTATAAAACCCACCAAAAAAATTCCACAAGGGTCTCTCTTAACTGCATTTAATTCCGTTGGTTTTACCTTGCTGCTTTCAAATAGAGAGTGTTTATAGAGATGCTTCCTCGAGGGTCGCTTGTGGCAATCATATTTATACATTAAATAACGAATTGTGTGAGAATGTATAAAAAGCGTATCGCTTGTGCTGTGAGTTTGGGGTGTTCATGCCAGCTGAGTGCTGTTCCTCCTTCTGCCGTGATCTGTGCACGTAGAGATCTGCACTTGCCTCTCTATCGGCTCTGTCGCAGCCGATCGCGACAGAGATCAGCAATTGCCCAATTTCCAGCCTCTCCCCGGCTGTTCCTGCCAGTGCTCCTGGGAGCTGATGCCACTATTCCCTCCTTTTCCAGGAGGACACAACTGCGGTCACTTGGTCTCTATTTTAAATTCAAATCTGAGAATTTCCATGTGGGTAAGAGATTGAAAGATTTAGATTTAGGTGAGGAGGAGTGAGTTTTTAAGTTGTTTATGGGACAAAATATAAACTGTGTTGTTCCTCAACCGTTCCAAGGTTCTGATGGGTAGCAAAAACCTCCTGAACACCTAAAAGCAGTTTAACATTTTATATAAGCATAGTCCCAGTTTTCTACACTGGGAAACACATGTAAACAGCACTGAGGTTCTTCTGCTGTCCATTGGGAAATATTTCATCTCTGGAACAAAAGTAAAGCATAAAAAATTTACATTCAATTTACTCTCATAAACATGTAAAACATAATTAGGATGAGTAATCTGGACGTTTTTTATAGGTAAGGTTCCTTACATTTGAAGATGCCACGCTATGGGAAAATCGTTGTCATTAAAAGGAATGGGACTGATGGAATTATTTTTCCACTTACCTCAACTTCTTGTTTATTTGGAAGGTGAGAATTTGCTTGCGTACATTGAAATAATGAATGTTTTCCTGCAGATCATGTCTTTTAATGCTTATTTACAAAAATAAACATTTATTTCGGAATGGTGTACAGAGGAGGGAAGGTGATGCTTGACTAAGGTTGATGTAAGAGTAGAAAGCTGAACTTTATTTTATTACTGCTTTTTGTCCTTCCCTTGCCAGAACTACTTTTATTGACTGGTTGATTTTAAGTTTCTGACTACAGGAAATATGGGGAAGGGATTAAAAGAGGTAAGACCTACAGCAAATCAAAAGCATTAGAGATTTTCTTCAAATATGAGAAATTAAGCTGCTGGACCATTATTAACTAAAATGTTGGGGAATTTTCTAATTCTGCAGCAGATTTCCCTGTGTTTTGTGTGAAACTGAACCTGTGTTTTACCCCCAGGAAAACAGAATGTGACATCCGCATGCGGCTGCCGTGGGTGTCCAACGAGCACTGCAAAATTGAGATAAATGAGAACAAGGAGGTGAGATGCTCGTGTTTTACTGAAACACGCGTTGCCTTCTTTCACCTCAGCAGTCACTGAACTCTTTGTTTGATTTTTAGGCAGTCCTGACTAATTTAAGCACAGTAAACCCCACGCAGCTGAACGGGGCTTGCTTTGAGCAGCCTGTTCCCCTGAAGCATGGAGATGTGTTAACCATTATTGATCGTTCTTTCAGGTAGGTGCCAGGGCCAAACTCTTTAATTATTTGATTCTAGAGTGTAAATTAATGAAGTTTAGTTCATAAAGTGTTACAGGCCTTCATTAGAAGGCAAGATAGCTTAAAGATATCTTTTTATTACTTATATTACATTAAGCTAAATCAATAAAAATAGAACTGTCTAGGAAGATCATTCTGATTTTGTTTCAAGAGTTGTCAGTTTTAGGAGGAATTTTAAGGTGGTTTTAAGTTGCTAAAGCCTTTAAAATGGAGATGTGTGCGTTGTTGGGAGGGGACATCTAGTCCTTGGTCATTCCTCTTCATATAGGAATTTAGTTGTTAACTATTTGACAAAAAACAGTATTTTAAAATATTTCTTTCAGGTTTGAATATCCTCTGCAATCAACTCCGAAAAAGAGGCGTTCCAGGTCTCCAAAAGATGAAAATCTGCAGGTGATTTTGTGGCTGTGGGCATTTTCTTTACAAATACATCTTTAGTAGGGATATGGTTTTCTATTTCCTTGTTCTGTTTTCTTCTTAGGAGTAATTTTTCGGCCCTAAAGTACCTTTCTGTCTAAAATACAAATAAAGTCCTTCAGATAAATACTCTTAAAAATGTAGTAATTTTTAGTCTAAATTTTAGTCAAAAATTTGTCAGGTTTTGGTAGTAGCTGATTAATAATTCATGATGTTACTAATACAGACAGAGTTAGAAATCTTCCACTGGGTCTGGTAAGAAGGGGAGGTTCAAGTGTCTTTATTCTACAGCTACTTTGACAGCTTGGAATTTTAGTGATAAAACCAGATAAACTTCTCCTCTTTAGGGCCTCAGATGTATTGGCCAATGTTAAATATTGTAAAGTTCAAGGATTTAATTTGAATACTTTAAAGCCTGTTCAGGGACAGTGCATATTCTCGCATAAATAGGTTTTTTTCGATGTAGAATTGAAAGCTAGACTGTAAAATATTTGTTGCTCTGCTGTAATGTTGTACAAATTTACAGGTTCTTCATGTTCAGCAGGTGGCAGGAGTGGAATTATTACACAAACAAACTTCGGGAGCTAAAAGTCTTGATGCTTCAGGTTGGTACCTCTTTTCTGGGGACTTTGCTTTTGTTCCCTTAACTGCATTTTTTCTTAGCATGAGAATTAAAACAAGGTTAAAAGAGGAAAAAGAAGGCATTGCAAGACTTTCCAATGTGAGTACACCTTGCTGTGTCAGTAATTACCTCATCATGCTCAGATGCTGTGAATTCACGTTTGACATTAAAATTTAACTTGAACTTCTCTGCTGACCTACAGCTACACCTTTTTTAAGCAAATACTGTGTTCTCTCATGCATTCTTTCCTAATAAAAAATAGAAACAAGTGTAATTTTGGAGGTACATGGTGTATATTGAAAAAATTGTTTACAGGAACTGTTTCCTGTAGAACCAGAAAAATCCAGAGCTGCTAATTCTGGATAATTATAACACATAGACTGGTTAAATGCCAGGGCTTCACCTTCCCATCCTTCCTGTCTTAAATAATCCTGAGTTTCAGAGAAGGTTCTTTATTATCATTTCTGACTGATTTTTGTTCCAATGCAAAAAGCCCAAGCTGCTTCCCAAGTGTTCCATTTCAGTAGATCCTGGTTGACCATCTTGGGAGGGAAAAGAAGGAATTTTTAATCTATATTTCTGGAACTTATGTTCGTAGTTCTGCAATTTTGAAGTAACTCTGCATCTGTGTTTTTGTTTTGTTTTGCTTACTTTGTAGATAATGCTGAGTGTGAAGAAAAAAATGCCAACGAAAATAAACAAAGTCCAGAGGAAAATCATCCTGAAGCTTTCCCTGTCAAACTCCGAACACCCAAATCTTCACAGAGAATACGTCATGTTCTTAAAAAGCAAAATGAAATGTCTCCCTTTAGTAAACTCTATGAAAATCTGAAAAATGAGCTGCACAGGGGAAATACCTCTCAACAAGCTGCAAAAGGAGACGCTGGGAGAGTTCTGTCAGAACCGAGTGCTCCCATTTCATCCCTGAGTTGTCTTTTTGATCTGGGCAGTCTGGCTAAAGGAAAGGAAACAGGCAGAAGGGAAAATATTGAAGAATGTAAGATTGTGAGAAGAGAAGAAGGAAACAGCCCAGGATTTAAGCAGCTGTCAGCTGTAGTAAGAACTCCCAGGAGGAGTTTTACCAGGAGTCCTCGAACTCCCATTTCAAAGGAGGTGTCAGGAGATACCGGTCAGAGTCCCTCGCAGGATCCTAAGGAACTAAGGACACCAGGCAGACCCAAAGGTACTGCAGTTACACCCAAACCCAGCAAGGAGAACCACAGGAATTCCCTGTTTTCACTGCAGCAGTGCTCCATAGAAAGGTTGGATTGTCCAGCTAAAGGGACAATGTGCAGCCCCACAACCCCCACCCCCAGCGCTGCTGAAGGAGGTAAATGTGTGCTGTCCACAGCAACGCCCAGGAGGAGGAGTCCTCGGTCTCCCTTCGTGTCACCTCCCAAAGAAACCACTGGAATGAATCCTGGAAATCCTGATACTCCAAGAACCCCACGGCGTGGGTCACTGAAACTGAAGTCTCTTCCAGAAATCTCAGCTGGAGTTCCAAGGGAAGATTCGGTGTGCAGAATTGATACCACACAACTGCCCTTGCCAGAAGACAAATGCTTAAAGCAAAGACGAAACAGCAAACAACAAACACCAGGAAAACCTGTCCAAGAAGTGCTGAAAGAAATCTGGGATCAGGCAAACCTGGATAACTCGAAGATGGGACATTGTGAAACCCCCACCTCTCTCTCTAATTCCAAGAGTCCCAGAAGAAACAGCAGGCAAAGTAAAGAATTCTTGGACAAAAGTGTCTGTTCAGAGGCACTGGCTTCAGAAGGGATGATGGAATCTCCTGCTGATCAGACACCTGGCTCTGGAAGGAAAAGGGGAAGGCCAAGGACCTCTGGAGTGCTGACTGAAACAGCACTGGAGACAAACACTGCTCAGGAACATCAGGATTCAGGCAGAAAAGGCAGTGGAACTCCAGCAGAGCTGGCCATGGATGGGTGTCAGCAAAACCAGGATTTGGAAGGTGCCAGTGCTGCAACACCTCGGAGACCATCAGCCAAGAGAAGGTCTGGAAGTGCTGCTGAGCTGAAAGACACTGAGCCTGGCTTGGAAACTAAAACTCCTGGGCTCTTGCATGGAGAAGACTCAGGTAAATCCACTGGATCCCCTGCCTTGTTTTTTACATTAGAGAAATTCTGTAGCACTTTTCTAAGAATTCTTCCACTTGGATAAAATGTAGAACCAATTGCTGACATTAATTCTAAAATATTTATCATGGAGTTACATTTGGCCTTAACAATACACAATATGTATAAAATATCCTGGATTGAACCTATTTCTCTTTAAGGTAAGTTTCTTTGGGTTTGTTTCCAACTTTGAAATGCACAGGGAAGGCTTAAAATGCTGCCTTGGATTCTTAGATATCTAAAAATATTTTCAATTGTTCTTTGCAGGCAAGACAAAAAGGATCTCTCAGAAGAGGAAAAGTGGTGAAACGCTCCCTCAGACTTTGGGCAAAAGAAAGAGAGTGTCTTTTGGTGGTCATCTGAGTCCAGAACTCTTTGATAAAAGTTTGCCTCCCAACTCTCCCTTGAAAAGAGGAGCCCTTCCTGCCAGGAGGAGTTTACCCTACGGAAACTCTCCTCGGGCTGTGCTCAAAAAGGCTCAGGGGTTGAAGCATTTGATAGATCAGGTAAATGTTCAGAGTAATCAAGCTGCTGAGTCCATTACTGTATCAGAATTTATAAAGTCTATTATATATGTATGTATTCTATTATTTATTAATTCAAAATGAGCAGTAAACCTTGTGTGGTGCATGCTGGTGTCACTTATAAGTGTTTTGAGATGATCAAAGAATCGCCAGCAAAGGCATCAGCAAAAACAGGGTTATTTTAAAGTGAAAGTGCCACAAAGTTCATTGGCAAGGTCACTCTGCTACTTAATGGATAGGTAAAACACACAAGGAAAAATCAGGCTAAAAATTTAAAATCAATCAATCTGAAACGAAATTTGACGTAAAAAGATTTAATTGGTGGCTAGGGATTCATGAAGGGTAAGGATGGGAAAGTGTGAAGATAAAAAGTAAGGTAAACCCTCCTGCCAAACTTAGCCCCAGACTTGATCAACAGTTTAGGAATCATTGCCCGTATCATTCCTGACAAAGTAAAATAATCCCAGTCTCGGGCAGGGTTTCCCATGACAGATCACCTCATTAAAAAGAAGGAAATCCCCTCCATTCACTAATGTGTATTTTTTTTACCAGGAAGAAAAAAGGTCACCCAAAAATTTCCCAGCCCAGCAGTCCCCAGGTGCCTCATCCCCTCCTTCAGGGAAGGCAACACCCAGAATTCCTTCAGGCTCTCCAGCCCCTTTCAGGAAAGGGCGTTTCTCCATCTCCCAGCCCCCCACACCGTTCCCAATTGCAGAGGAGAAGGATGCTGGCACTGAAGACGTGGATCCAAAGGAGAGAAGTGGTGTCCAAGGGAAAACACCGAAATCTTCTCCTGCTACCCAGGATGCCAAAGCCGTTGTGACAGTGACACCTGCCAAGTCAACCAGAAGTGCCCAGCTGGGGTTGAAGGGCACTGCCATGAAGAGCAGAGGTGCGGCTGTGGCTGTTATCAGTGCCAAGAGGAGAAGTGGTGCCTCCAGTGCCAATTTATTAGGTTGGTTTCAACAGTTAACTTTTAATATTGACTTTCATGCTTTAAAATACAGGAACCAAACTGGAAAAGGCCTTTTTTGTTATGCAGAGGCCACCAAGTAATTGGTGAATCTTCTGAAATCTGCTGGGCTTCTTGGAAGTGCAAAGTGTTGCATTTTCTCATTCATAAAGCAAATTTATTAAAGCATCTATAAACTCATTTAAACACAAATCTTAATGTGCAGAAGTTAAAAAATGGCAAAATGAACATTCTCTTTGCAAGGTTAGAGTCATGATCTTGAAAATCTGACAAGTTCAAGTAGTGTTAAACCAAACCATGTTTATCGCATCAGTTTTGTTTTGAAAAACTTAACATTTTATAGCAATGCAGCTTCACTTTGTGCCTTATTTTTATACGAGGCTCACAACCTTTGTGCAGGAACTGGACTGCTTTTAACCACTCAAAGTGGTACATAACAGATAAAAATAAAAAATAGGGTCATAACTGGGTGTTACTTTCAAATCTTCAAAATTCTCAGTGTTGAGCACTGATTTGAAATGGTTTTGATAGCATTGGAAACTGTAATAGGGGAGTTCTGGTTCTTCAAGCTTTTACTTTTGAAGAAACTCAAGTATGGTGTATTTGTCACCTGTTTTCGTCAGTTAAATCAGTTTGACAAAGTCAAATTCCCCATTCACCCAGGAATTTTTATTACTTTATTATTCTGTCCATTTTAATGGCAGCAGAGCTCTTGAGAAATATTGATGGCACTCCATTTCTCACCACCTCTTTGTAAAGTGCTTTTTAATATCACTGCGTCAGTTCCTTCTGTAACATGAAAAGAACATCACAGCTCTTAAAATTTTTGGATCCAAAATACAACTCTGTTTCCAGTGCTTTTTCAGATAATTTCCTGGATGCTTGGCATTTTTCTCTGCATCCTGCACACCCTGGCAATGTCAGCTTTTCTAAGTTCTTTTTATTTACAGACTGACATAGCAATTCTGACAAGAGAATAACATCCTTTCTTTAGGAACAGCATTCCCCTTTTTATCTCTACTTTAAAAAACCATTTCTTTTATATGATCCCCATGTTCTGATAGCTTTTTTTCTGAAGTAAACAAGGCAGGTGTCCTACAACTTCCAGCTTCATTTATTCCACAGCTGTAATTCCCTGCTCCCACTGCTGTGTACAGAATAATGCTGTGATGAAGGTAACCTTGCTTAGGGAATTTTGGGAGTGTGTCACAAGCAGAAGGTGATACAAGAAAAATTATGGGAAGTCTGTGTAGATCTAATTGCAGGATAAATAAATAGTTTTCCTGACTGAAATTCCTCAGGAAGTGGTGAAAGAAACTTCACTTAGAAACAATTTCTCTTCTGTTAAATCTCACCAGAGGAAAGCTCATCTATAATGAATGAGGCTGAAAGGCTCATGGCGAGTTTCTGTTGGGAAAAATAAATTCCTTACAAAAGAGAAAGGAAGGAATTGGGTCAGTTTTCAGTTGTAGGATCTGAGCTGTGTTTGATACTGTGTGAAGCTCATTGTTTTGGTGTGGAAGGCCACACTGGGTACTTGGACTCTTCTTAAACTTCAGCTGAAACTGGGTTTTCAAATTGAAAATCTTACGGAGAACACTTTAAGTGTTGTCAGATAATAAAAAACACTTTCCTCTGCCAGACTGCAGAAAATGTATTGGAATCATAAATGATTGTGAACTTCCATTTACACAGCTGAGAGTTAAAGTGGTTCTTTCTCATTTGCTTCTAGTTGCAAAATCTTGGGCAGAAGTGGTAAAATTGGGAGTTGCAAGACCACAGTCGAAGACTGCTAAAAAAAGTGTCCATAAAGGAAGAGCCCTGAAGAGGATAAACCACCCACCAAAGGTATCCTTTTTTGTGTTTCTTTGTTTTGTTTTCTTGCATAACCACCAAACAGCTTGGATGGATTTTCATAGAGAAGCTGGAAGCTCCTGAGCTCTTGGTGTGGTGTAAAATGGGGGTTGATGTCTCTCACAGCATGTGGGAAATGGAGATTTGTACAAAAGGAATCATGGAATTTTTAAGGTTGGAAAAGACCTCCAAGATCATGGAGTCCAACCTCTGATCATAAAAATCAGGCAGGACCTGCCTTTCCTAAACTCAGGCTGGCTGGGCCTTGCGAGCCGTCTTGGCACTGGACATCCTCCGGTCGTCTGGAACCTCCCAGTTAACCAAGACTGGTGATAAATGATGGAAGGAACTTGGCCACCTCTTCCAACCAAGAAGAATCTTGGGTTAATAACTCTTTATTTTCTTTTTCCTTTCCCTTTGCAGACTCCAGAGAAGAAAATAAAAGATCACTTCAGCACAGGTCATGCAGAGTCACCTGCTACCATAGTTGTAGGTAGAGCTTATTCTACCACAGTCAGATCTGCTGGACACATCCCTAAAGTGGTAAAAAATCCCATCCTGAAGCTAAACATGGATATGGATGAAAGCTTCACAGGTGAGATTTTAAAGTCTGCTGTTCACTCTGCCAGCTGTGCAGTTCTTTTGTCAAAGCATGTGCTCATTTCTCCAATTATAATTTCTAGGAGTGCCTGAAATGTTTCAAACTCCAGAAAATCAGGGTGGAAGAGCATTACCTTTGGCTGCTGCTCGGAATGCTGAGTTTACACCACCGTGTGCTGCAGGGGACATTTCTGACTTGCACACTCCTGAGGAATCTGGTAGGTTTGAAAAAAGGAATGTTTAGGTATATTATGGGTTAGCAGCAACCTCAGCCTAGGCAGCCTTAACGGAGGTGAAGCATCCAATAACCTATGAAAGGAACCATTGAGATTTTTCAGGTGTTAGAAGAAAATGTTGTTGTTCCAGTTAATTTCTGAGTAGGATATTTTATTATTCATTTTATTTGGTATGAAACTTCAAACTGTGAAGAGTTGTTTCAGACACTGAATGCCCAATGAACATGTTGGGATTTTCATTTCTACTTGAATTTGAATTTTTTTTAATTTTTAATTATACAGCAATTAAAATGCTTGGATTTTCTGCTTAATTTATTTTCCAAATGACACAAATCTACTGCTTATTTCAGGAGAGATGATGGTGTCACCATTAAATAATTCAGATGCTTCAGAACAGAAGCAAGAGAGTCCAGGCATATTCCACTTTCTGAGAGAGGAGTCATCTCCATCTATGTTTGATGAAATAGCCACAAAAACTCCTGAAAAAAGAAAAGCTGTGCATGAAGATAATGTGGCTAGTTTGGCAAAAATTCCAGAAAAACCAGCGTCTCTGGTGAAATCAGGAAGTAAAAGGAGGACTCCAAAGCAGAAGTTGGAGCCAGCTGAGGTCATGTCAGGCAAAAGGAAGATTTTAAGGACCCCCAAGCGAAGGTCGGAACCAGGGGAGGTTTTGTCAGGTATCAAGAGGCTCATGAAGACCCCAAGGCAGAAGTCTGAGCCTACAGAGGTTTTGTCAGGCATCAAGCACCTCTTGAAGACTCCAGATCAGAAATTGGAACCTACAGAAGTTTTGTCAGGCATCAAGCAGCTCATGAAGACCCCAAATCAGAAATTGGAGCCTGTAGAGGTTTTGTCGGGTATCAAGCAACTCATGAAGACCCCAAATCAGAATTTGGAACCTACAGAGGTTTTGTCAGGCATCAAGCAGCTCTTGAAGACCCCGAAGCAGAAGACAAAGCCTGTAGAGGCTTTGTCAGGCATCAAGCAGCTCTTGAAGACCCCGAAGCAGAAGACAAAGCCTGTAGAGGCTTTGTCAGGCATCAAGCAGCTCTTGAAGACCCCGAAGCAGAAGACAAAGCCTGTAGAGGCTTTGTCAGGCATCAAGCAGCTCTTGAAGACCCCGAAGCAGAAGACAAAGCCTGTAGAGGCTTTGTCAGGCATCAAGCAGCTCTTGAAGACCCCGAAGCAGAAGACAAAGCCTGTAGAGGCTTTGTCAGGCATCAAGCTGCTCATGAGGACCCCACGGCGGAAGCCAGAACCAGTGGAGGACCTGTCTGGCATTAGGCAGCTCATGAGGACCCCACAGCAAGAGCTGGAACCAGTCACAGATGAAATTGCCTTGAAAAGGCTACTGGAGACTCCAGTAGAGAGCAGGGAAGCAGGAAGAGCTGCTCCAGGTGTGGCTTCAACCAAGAAAGCCCCAAAGCTGAAATCCCAACCTGTAGAAGACATGGTTGGGATCAGCCGCATTTTCCAGACACCAAAGGAGAAAGTTGAGCCTGTAGAAAACATGTTTGGAATTAGCAGATTAATGAAGTCTCCTAAAGAGAAATATCAACCAGTTGAGGATTTTGTGGGGCTTCAAAGGCTCATGGCAGAACCCAGGCAGAAATCTTCTGATTCTGAAGTGGACTATGCTGGAGTGACAGAAATGTTTGGTACCCCAGAGGAAATGAAGGTAAAATATTTTAACTTTTAGAAGGGATGTTTTTAGATTTTGAAACCTGTACTTGAAACGAATTTAGACTTCCTGGTATGACATCTTGTATCGTGCAGCATTTTTTAGGGACAGCTGCATTTGTGTGTGTTAAAATGTATTTATTTGAAGGGACCTGTCACAAATGAGTGTTCTAAGATTGTTTAAAGAATCACCAGCAAAGTATCATTAAAAACAGGCCTAATATAAAAGTGACATTCCCAGCATCTCATTCACCATTCCACGGTGACCATTACAGGTAGGAAAAGTCAGGCTCTCCATCCAGTGGGTCAGGTTTGATGATGTCTGTGCCCCGCCTGGTTCATTCTGGTGCTGGTTTTTATTGTGAGAAGAATCTTGATCTTCAGTGGAGATGTGCTGCCATCGCTCCCAGTATAATTTTCTGGAAAAGTGATTTTAATTTTCATATTCCATAGGTAAAATGCTGAGTATCACTGGGCTTAGTGCTTAGAACTGCAATAAAACACTACAAAACACTCAATTTCTTTTCAATACCCCAAATTCCCTTTGAGCACTCGTTTAGACACTTCTCCCCAGTGTGTGTTCTCTTTCACTCTAGATGGCAAGAATTAAGTTTGCTATGTTTGTGTGCTTCTATCAGATAAATGGATTTATAAGTAGTAGTTATAATGTAGTTATAAGACTAATTGATTTCATTTGTAATAAAAAGGATTTGACAAGGATTTTTATAAATATTGCTGTACGTTCATCTGGTGTTGGTTGGCTCCATAAGTTCATCCATTTATTAGTTGTTGCTTATTCCCTTAGGTCAGATCAGTAAATGTTACGGATTTTCAGGAGCAAAATGCACCTCCTGGTTCTAATTCCAGTCGTAAACATGGTAAGTACAAGTACTTTGCTTAGAGGAATAATGAATTTACAAAGTCATAAATGTTACCATGAAGTTCAGTTTAAAGCTCTGTCAGTGAGCCCAGCTATTTCCTGAGCTAAGATCCTTTTTTCACTTTGACCTCCCAAATAAACCAAAAATCTTCAGTCAGAAGCCTGGCCTTTAATCTAGGAACTGGTTAAATATTTATTTTTAAATTAAGATATTTTTTGACTTGTTTTGAGCAAGATGCCTCTCTTAGGAAAATGGAAACTCAAAGATACTTTGATCAGGTGCAGTAAGGTCTAATTTTCATTTGTGCTCTTTACCTTGTTCTAGAAAAGAAAGGAAAAGTTTCCCAAGGGGAAGATTCTCAACAGAAGGACTCAACTGGTGAAGAGCAGCCTACCCAGAGACCAAGAAAGGGCAGACCAAGGAAGGCTGTACCTCCTGCTGCAGCAAAGCCAAGTGCAAATGGTGTGAGTTTAAAGGATTTGCAGAGTCCTGACAGCCAAGAGGAGATGGGAGCAATCACACCTGAAAACAAGGGAAGAGGAAGGAGGACAAAGCGTTGCCTACAAGAAGTTGTTCCAAAGCACCCTGATCAGGAAAGGCTTGACATTGCTTCATCTGTAGAACCACCTGGAGCTGCTCAGAGACCAGGTAGAGGTAAAAGGAAAGAGCTGAAGGAGTCAAAACATCCAAACAAAAATCTTGAATCTTGTGTTGAAGATTCTTCAGTGCTACAAAAAGCACCTGCAAATACCAAACAGGGTCTGCAGGGCTGTGGCATCAGTGATGTGTTAGGAACTGAAGGTGATCCAGGCACAAAGACAGGACCTGGAATCATTCAGAATGAAATTTGTCAGCTGCAAACAGGTTCAAATAAACCTGACAGCAAAGCTAATGACAGTGGGATAGAGGACAGTGAAGAAGTGCTCCTGTCACCAAGGAGGAGGCGCAGAGGAGTGGAGAACACGGAACCAGTGATTCCACCTAAAAGAGGGAGACGAGCGAGGAATGACCAAGGTAAAGCAGCTTCTCCAGGAGACCTTCATGGAACAACCAGAAGGCTTCGTAAAGACCCATCCCCAAAGGTTACACAAAGACAGGAACAGACTTGTGACAAAGCTCCTGAGGCTGTCACAGCACAAGAATCTGAAAATGGCACTAAACTTGAACTAAAGGCAACGGAGAGAAGAGTGAAGTCTTTGAGAAGTGCTAGAAACAGAAAGCACTCAGCTGAAATGAAGGCAGACGCTCGTGGGGTCGCACTTGAAAATACACAACATATTCAGAAAACTGAGGAAACATCAGCTGAAACTGATGCTGAGACACAATCCCACGTGAAAAATGAGATGAAAGGATCTCAGGGATGTGAAACAGAAAATGCTCAGGAAAATACAACAGAGGCAGCTCGAAGATTAAAGGCAGAGTCACCTTCTGCAGAGGCAAAGAAAATGCCAATCAGTGCTCAGAACTTGGAAACAAACAGGGCTAGAAACAGGAGAGGCAAAAAAGACTCTTTGGAGCAAAAAGCTGACGAACTTCCTGAAAATGTGAACAGCCTAAAACCAATTACTCCCAAATTTAAGTCAGAAACAGAAGTGGATGAATCTTCTCTGCAGGATTCCGTGGGCTCTGTTGGTGTCAATGCAGCCCAAGCCAGGAAGGACCAGCCCGGCCCAGGTGTCACAGCAGTCCCTGGTGCAGACAGCGCCAGTCCTGCTCAAAGGAGGACGAGAAATGAACGGGGAATACTTAAAGCAAAGCAAACTGAAATGGTGCAGGAGAACCCAGTGCAAGGAAATGCAGTGATGTGTAGAAGAGGAAGAGGTAGAAAAGTTAATTTTCAACTTGAAGAAGGCATTTCCAAAGCAGTTGAAGGAAAAAGGAGTTTACTTGAGGATGATGAAGGGATGACTGACAAAGGTAATCAACATGAGAATTCCCAAAATCTTCCTTCACAGGTAAGGAGGGGCAGGAGAAAGCAGCTTGATTCCATCCCACAAATAGCTAGTCCTGCCTTTGTGGAAAAACAAACAGTGAGTGCAGATCACAGGAAAGATGAGGCTGTACAAGAGCAGGAATCAGCTTTGGAAGCTGCTCCCTCTCCAGCAGAGGACAATCCACCGAGACGGGGGAGGAGACGCGAGGTGGCTGCAGCATCACAGACCAGATCTCCTTCTGTCAGAACGAGGCGTGGGGTGCTGGAAGGGGATGATAAAAAGATGGCAGAGAGAGAAGATGAAAATCCAACTCTGGGAAATAAAACTTTACAGGCAAAAATGAATGCGTCAGCAAGGGACAGAAGGAAAAAAATGGATTCGGCAGCAGAAGCAAAAAGTTCAGTTCCTCTCCAGAGAAAATGTGGCTTGTTGGAGACTAAAGATGAGGGTACTCATGAAGGACAAAGCATGCCTTTGGAAGCAGTGTCCTGTGCAAAGGAGAAGCCACCAGGAAGGGGCAGAAGGAAAGAAACTGCTCTGGCATCACACACAGCCAATTCCATCTCTCTTCAAGGGAAACGCGGTTTGCTGGCAGGTGATGGAGAAGAAGCTCCCAAAGAAGAGCAAAATGTTCCCTTAGAAACTTGTGGTCCACCTGGAAAAGAAAATCAACTGAGAAGAGGGAGAAGGAAAGAAATTGCCCCCTTGATAGAAGCCAAGAGTTCTATTCAGGGAAAACAGGACCCATCGAAACAAAGTGGTAGGAAAAATAACAATAGGGAAGCAAAACAGAGTTTGGACAGTTCTTCCCAAGAAAACAGGGATCTTTCAGAAGGGAGCTCGAGGCAAGCAACCACTTCACCGGCTCTTAGTCCTGCCTCACTTCAAGGTTTGCCAGAAGATGGTAAGGGTGGAAGTCCTGAAGGACAAAGTAAACTTTTGGAGGTAGCTCCACCTGCAAAAGAAAATCCATCAAGAGTGGGCAGGAAGAAAACAACTTCTTCCGCCTGTGAAGAAACAACTTCCACTTCTCTCAGGGGAAAAGCCAACCTGCCCAGAGGCAGAGGTCAGAAGAGGATTCTTAAAGAAAGTGAAGATGCATCTCCAGAAAATAATCCATGCCAGGGAAGAACAAGGCCATTGAGGAATAATAGGAGGAAGGTAGAATTCACCTTCGAGGCAGCTACTTCTACTGCTCTCCATAAAAGCAGTGACTTGCCAGAGAACGGCAACGCTCTGGAAGCTCAGGGTCTGAGTGGGACATCCAGTGGCTCTGAAGAGAATCAGTCTGGAGAAGGCCAGGAGGGTGACCCTGCTCCACAGGCAGCCCCCACTTCTCGCAGAAGGAAATGCCAGCTGCCAGCAGAGGACGTGGCACCCAAGAGATTAAAATCAGGTGAGGCAAGGATTGGTTTTCTCTTTTCTGGGGTTTGGCTGAGTTATGTGTGGATACAACAATAATGTGTGCAGAACTCTGGGGGCCACTGATGTAGATCACAGAATCATGGGATCATTTAGGTTGGAAAATACCAAGATCGCAGCTCCCTCAGCTGCTCCTGGTGCTCCAGAGCCTTCCCCAGCTCCATTCCCTTTTCTGGACACGCTCCAGCCCCTCCATGTCC
Source organism: Eulacestoma nigropectus (assembly GCA_013397775.1). Lineage (NCBI taxonomy): Eukaryota > Metazoa > Chordata > Aves > Passeriformes > Eulacestoma > Eulacestoma nigropectus. The sequence continues at coordinate 213,446 of VZTE01003932.1, forward strand.
TTCCTGAAGTGAGGGAGCCAAACTGGACACAGCACCGGAGGTGCCTCCCCAGTGCCCAGTTCAGGGGGACAATCGCTGCCCAGGTCCTGCTGACCACCTAAAATATTCCCTGGAATTCTCAGCTTGACTTAAAAACTCCCAATTAGAAAATATTATCAAATGAATGCCTTGAAGTAGAAATGACAGCAACTCTTTGGAGTTACACAGTGAGGAATTTCCTGCCCTAAAACTTCCTCCGTTTTCATTTTTGCAGGACTTTGGTGTTGGTTCCCTTTTAGTTTTACATACCAGTGGAAGGAATTGTAGCTCCAATGGCAGCTAATTGGTTTTGGTGCTCTCATTAATGTTAACCTACTTTCAGAAATAGCTGTAAATCCTCAGGGATCCAACTTTAAAGGTTATTGGATGTGCAGAAGTGTGGGGTTGGTATCTGGTTTGTTGAATTCAGAGATGTAATCTTTGGAATGTTGTCATTGGGGACATTTCCTTTCCAAACAATGTAGGTGAAGATGGAATTTTGTGGGAAATGTTTGATTGATGATACAAATTGACATTTTTCCATGTGCAAATAGGGAATGATGAAAATGGGTCTCTACAAAAAGGAAGAAGAAACAAAACTAAGGAACTTGGAGAAGAGGATGCAAGGGCAGCTCAGAGCACTGGAGGGATGGACAGGAAGACCAGATCCAGCAGAAGAACGAGGAAATAGCCTTAAGAGTCCCAGAACCAGTTTTTAAATCAATTCAGTAATTCCAATTACAGGTTTTTTTAATGTGAATTGATTTGCACTCAGATTTTAAGCTCAGATTTTTGATAATTCTATGGTTGCTTTACAAAATATCTCTCACTGTGTTTACAGACAGAAGGTAGATATTTTTTTAGTAGCTTTGCCAGCGTGTGGTGGTTCCTAAACCATGGGGTGCTTGTGCAAAGCTGCAAACCTAAAATGCATTTTGTTAAACCAGTGTTTCTCTCCCTTTTCCTGTTGATCAATACAGCAATCAGGAAGCCATATTACTGCCAGCTGCAGCTATTTTCTGCTGAAATTTTCCTATGCTTAAGTTTTATTTTTTATTGGAGTTCTGTAAATATTCTTTTTTTAAAAATTACAGTTGTATTAGCAGAACTATGATGCTGAATTTTTGATAAGTTTTTTTTTTTAAAAAAAATTAAGCTTGTATTGAAAAATGCGGATTTCTAAGTCATTAAACTTGTAAACAATTTGGGACTGGTGTGGTTTTTTGGTTTTAAGGATGTAATTGTTGCTGTCTTATGAGTTCATTTCTAAGGTTCATCCTCTCTGGTTGATGTGGTTTGGAGATACAGTTTTTAGGACCTTTTACAGGTAATTTGTCTTCAAGACTGAGAGCTTCTTAAATGCAGAAACAGAGAAAATTCAGCCTGGGCATCAAACTTCTGTGCAGTTTTTTAAAATCCTCCGTGTTTATGTGGTGTGTGAGGAGTTAGGGATGTTTCTGCAGCAGAGGAGTTGGAATTGGAACTGTTAAGGTTGGAAAAGACCTCAAAGATCAACTCCAGCCGTCCTCAAGTGCCACATCCACACGGCTTTTGAGCACTTCCAGGGATGGGGACTCCAACACCTCCCTGGGCAGCCCCTTCCAATGCCTGACCACCCTTTCCATGGGGAAATTTTCCCAATATCCAACCTGAGCCTCCCCTGCCACATCTTGGGGCCCTTCCCTCTTGTCTTGTCCCTTGTACCCATATCCACAGGGCGTTTTTATTGGATTAGAATGCACTTTTTTTTTTTTCATACTTTTTCATACTTTTTTTTTTTCTACTTAATTCTAGTGTGAAAATGAATGCACCTTTTTTTTTTAATCTACTTAATTCTAGTGTGAAAATTCCAGTCTCTCTGTACATCCAGGGTTGCTCCATCCCAGGTGCAGAATCCGACATTTTTTCTTGTTGAACTTCATGTGGTTGATACGAGAACTGGAATATGTTATGGTAGGGAGTGGTTTGGTTTGGTATTTTCTGGAGTTTTTAACTGTTTCCCAGTCATGACATTCCTAAAACTTTAGCCCTGAAATCTCAGAGGAGAGCAAATTTTACCATCTTCTGGTAAAATTTTTCTGGTTCTAAGAACAAGTTTGGGTTTTTTTCTCTAGTCCCTCTGATCTGTCATGTGTGGGTTTGGACCTAGTTCAAATCTGACAGAAGCTCAGCTCAGATTAAATGCCTCAGTTCTCCTCCGGAGCTGGGGTTTCTCCCCTTCCAGCCAAAACTATCAGGAATTGTCTGCTTCTCTCATTCCTACTTTCCCAGGTGCCTCTCTGGATTTGGTCTCAAGACTGAGAAGGAATCCTGGCCACTTCTCCGAGGTGGGCAGCAGAGTCTCTCCTTAGGGAGTGAATCCCATTGCTTTTGTAGGGATTGGAGAGATCTCTAAAGTCAGATCCTGGATTTTCTAAGGCCAGGAACACAGATCCTATGAAGATCTATGGAAGTCCAGATCTGTTTCGTGAAGAGATGGACAAGGCAGGATGGGAATTTCTAAGGTAAAAAAGGCTGATGTGTGGAAGTCTCTCAGGAAGTGATGCTGTGTCGTTTTTGGGAATGTTCTACAGCCATGGAAAACAGCAGGAGTTCAAGGTACGTGGCTGATGCATTTTATGTACATAAACCTGGATTTGGTTGTGAGGACACTGCAGCCACCCAGACCATGGCTTAGCTCACTATGCAGGACGCTTCCAGAGGAGATTTACTCTGTGCTCTTTTATAGAACTGATATTTAATGTGAATTCCTGTTGATTCAAGTTTGATAAAGATGTATTGTGTGGGCAGCTACATTTCCACTCAGAAAATCTGAAACTGCAAATCTACCTCAAGGTAGAGAATTCTGGGGGAGAGCTGAGACAAATCTTTCACCTGAGGAGTCAGCCAAAGAAATCTCTTTCCTCTAAGAAATTTCTTCCCCAGAAAAATTTCAAATTATCTTCTCTATAACTTCTGTAGGGCTGCATCTTCATTCTTGGTTGGGTGGCAACACAAATTTGAAAAGAAAAAGGAAACATAGAAAAAGTTCATTGCAAACTTTCTGCATCATCAATCTTTTTGATTTTTAATCTGGGCAGATGATTTTCTTAAGGAAAGAAAGAAAGGAATGAATGAATGAGACACAAAGTCAGGAAGCAGAGGTTCCTCTTAGTTATCCATGACTGCTTGCATTTACAAGTTGCTGGGTATAGATGTTTCTATATATTTTTAATATCTACAAATTCATTTAAAGATAAATTCTCAAGTGATTTTGAGTGAGTACTAAAGCAGAATAAGCAATTTAAACCTTGTTTAAATAGAGAGAGCAGCCTGTTGATGATATTTATTATCACAGCCTCATTTAGGTTGGAAAACCCCTCTAACACCATCAGGTCCAACCCCAGCACTTCCAAGGCCACCACTAAGCCATGCCCCCAAGTGCCACATCCTCATGGCTTTTAAATCCCTGCAGAATATTTATTATTTAAGCAGGAGCATTATTTTTCCAGGGGCGTTGGTTTGAACATCCTTCTGATGGCACTGTCACCGCTGTGCTGTCAATTGTCACCGATCCACCTCCCTTCCCTGTGGGAACCTCCATCCCTACTCTAAATTTCATCTCCACGCTTATTAAAAATAGATGGACTTTCTGCTTCCTCTACATAAATAAGGTTGAAAAATCAACTTGATTGTCACAGAGAGTTTCAAAACCGTCAAAACTTCCTGACAACACAACTGGATTTTAATATTTCAGCCCTGCATTGCAATCAATGCCACAGTTCTGCCTGTTCCTGACAGTCTCTCTCACATCCAATTTCCTTCCAGACTTCTGCAAGTTCTTGGCTTGGAAGAGTTCCTTGACAGCAGGACGAGCTGCTTAATTACATGAAATATGGAAAGAAAACTTGAATTGGTTTGGATTTGGCACCTTTTAATTTGTCTCTTTCCGTGGCATCCCTCTCCTGCCTTGACCTGGAGGTGTGATGCTGTTTTGGGAGAACAGGAGCAGTGCAGTTGTTAACCTTGGAGCCGAGCTGTAAACACCCCCAGAATTTTGGGAAATCCTCTGATTTCCCAAAGGCTGGGCTCTGATGGAGGCAATTCTCAGAGATTAAAAGATAGCAGGTAATTGAGGATCTTTGAGGACGTTGTCTCCATGGATTCCCACTCCAGCTTCCTTCCCTGTTCCTTTAGAATATAATTTATGGCTGGGACTCGGAGGAGGTAACAAAAAAAAAATCCTGGAGACAAGTGGGAACTCTCACCCTTTTAAAAAAATTCCATGTGAGGTTCCCTGCCCCTCCAGAAGTCGTAATTAGTGAATATTCTCAGGCTTGCGAGCAGAGGCTGGAATTTGTGGATAAAATAAACTTGAGGAACATCTCATGAAGTAAATTTTTCTTCTGTAGTACCAAAAAAGGTGATGAAATTTACCTTAATGAAATTCCTCAACTGCAATTTAAATGTCAGGGATGTGGGGCCGTCTGGGACCTTTTTATGGTGCTCAGGGCCGATATTGACGTGTTTATGGTCCTGTGAGTGGCAGGCAGGTCAGGACCTGTCTGTCATATTTTGTCCTCACTGGGTCATCTTTATGATAAAATAGCAATGGACATTAACACTGAAAATTGGGGAAAATCAGTGTATTGGAAGACTAAAAACCCAACACTATTCTGATCTTCAGCACTGTAAGTTGCCCTTTTTTTTATCTTAATGAATTTAAGCGAATTCTCCATATTAATGTGGTACTTTTTTTTCCAGAAGGGCTTTTTAAATTCCAGTAGAATGCAGGACTGTGCATGGCTAAAATACACCCTTGTAGTCCCAAACTGATGTTTGATAGCCACAAGTTCTGTAGGACAGAGGGCAGAAGAAGCAACGAGTAAAACATTCTGTATTTCACTGAAAACCTCAGTTTTAACAAGAGACCTAGAGTCAGAATTTGGAATTAAGGGTAGGGACGCCGTAAAAACATGAAAGAAGTGCTTCAATATCCGCTCACTGCTGATTTTGAGCAGCATCATTCACAATCACCTTGTCCAGGAAATATTTTTAGCCAAAGCCAGAAGAAATCAAAGCACTTTGGGACAAATACTCCTGTTTTTGTGTGCATTAGGGAAGAAACACTGGCAACAAATCAGTGGTTTTAGCACTACTTTTAGTGCTCCCATTAGAATTATCTGAATAAAGTTATTACATTTTAAAACTTACGATATTAAGATACAAAAATCTTGCCAGAAATTTCCTCATGGCTTGTTTTCCCTCCCAAAACTGGATGGATATTTAAAACAAAACCTGTGTGAGAGAAATCTCACTCCTCAGTGTTCATTTAGGAATTAAAAAACCCAATTTTGACTTCAGACCAGCAGTTTAAAAAATGCTGATACAAATCCTCCAACACAAATGTCCGAGTTCCAGGAGAGACCTGTACTAATTGAACTGCAGCACTTTGAAAGAGGAGTTTAATCCAGTTTAACTCAAATTTAAGCCTGGACAGACACAATAATTTGTTGGATTGCAGTTGTTTTCATGTTCCATCACAAGAGAAACTTCTTAACAGTAAGTTGCAACTCTTTCATTAAGCAAAAAACTTGTGTTTTCCAGAAAAAATACCATTTTTTTGCTATTTGTGGTAGGAGATCAAAGGACCACACAGATTTGCAGCCATCTGAAAAGCAGAAGCTTATTTCCGAATTTCTCAATTTAATTGTAAGTAGAAGTTTATTTCAAAAGTGAATTTAATGTTAACATTTAGCTTTTTAATAGAAATACTATTATAAAGTAAGTTATGTTAATATGAAATTATTGTAGAATTTTTTTTTAATTTAATATTACGCTTTTTAATTTTCTTAATGTCACTTCCTTCAGTGAGAGGCTCCCATTTGCTAGGACAAGATAAAAATGCTGGCATGGTGGAATGGAAATTGGGATTTTGTGCAATTTGAGAGTTTTCCAGGCTGCTTGATGGAAGAATAGAAGGAAATCTCAGTGGCTACTGTGTGGCACAGGCATGAACTCCTGATTTTGTCCTCTGCTCCTTGCAGAGGGAGCTGCATCTCCAGCTGGATCTGAGGCTCTCAGTTTTGCAGCTCTGGAGCTATTTTAAATTGCAGCACTTGTGAGTGCCAGGGAAAGATGCAGGTTTCACTGCCCTCAAGAAGGTCAATCATATTTTTCTAAAAATCAGCTAATTAGAGCTGTAAATTAGATTAGACTTCTCAACCACCTAGGAGCATTTATCCTGTACATCTCTGAAGAAGAACTCGCTGCCATAAACCCTTGTTTTTCTTTGAGGGAAGGCATCCCACCAGCTGACCAAAACTGTGCTGGTGAACTTTGTAATTAATATTTTGCATGTGTTCATAAAACTCTCAATGACCTATTTTTAAATAATGGGAAATGAGAAACCCCTCTAGGAGGGTCAGGCAGATCAGAAATCATCCATGAGGCAAGCGAAGGGCCAAATCCATTTTAATTGAACCCACTGAGAGCAGCTCTTCAGTCAAAGCTTGAAACTCAGTTTAAAATGAAAGCTGAGATTTTAGAGGCTGGACCAGATGAAAACCCATCAGCTTTTCTATTTTGAAGTTGAATCCTGTCACTTTACCAAAATCTAGCTCATTATACATATGCAAATCAGGGCTCCAGCGCCTTTTGGGGTGTGGGCATTACTTTGTAGCCCTCCCGTTAAAATGTGTGATTAATCCCAACCAAGTCAAGCCCACCAATTAGCACCAGCTCGTTTTCCTGCTCTTCCAGCGTGTGCCTCCTTTGTTGCACTGCACATTGTTCATTAGTTGGTGCACCTCGTGCCAATTAGGGAGCGAGGCTGGCAGAAGCACTAATTTGATCATCTGGAGAGTTGCTTCCCAAGATCCTGCGGAGTCAGCGGAGACGCGGCCGTTCCTCCAGGGCGCTTCAGCGCGGGTTGGTGCTCCCGTTCCCCCTCTGGAGAAGCCTCCTGCTTTCCATTAACTAAAGGGAAAGCCTTGATCCCGAGGCACAGGATGGCCCTGCTCAGCCCCGCTCCTGTTTTAATGAAGGAAGTCCCAGGCAGAGTTTGGCTGGGGAATTCCAGGGCAGCGGCGGCTCCTCTGCCGCAGTGAGGCCCATTCAGGAACACGGACACCACCCTCCCACTCCGCCTTTCCCAGCTTGTCCGTGGCTTTCCCAGTCTCTGTCCACAGCTGCCCTCATCCATGGGATCAGTCCTGTCCATAGGCAGAGCAGCTGCCCTTTGGAAAACTCCCGTGTTTCCCCAGGGCACCACAGACCTCACCAACACAATGCCAGGGAGGAACGGGAGTGACAAACCTTTCCAGGAGCCAACATTGCTGAGTGATGTTGGATGTGGCTCCTATTTCATGGAATTCATGGGATTCTCGAACCATTCAGGTTGGAAAAGACCTTTAAGACTGAGTCCAGCCACAAGGACCTTTAAGATTGAGTCCAACAACAGGACCTATTGCACAGACCTGTCCCTTGCTGTAATTAGAAATGTCCACTCTGAGGTTGCACTAACACTGACCCTAAAGAGAAACAACCCCTCTGCCTTGCACACCGCTGCTCCCTTCTGATGCCAACTTTTGAAAGTCCAAATTCCCTGTTGGGATCTCGGAGCAGACCTTGGCTGGTGAGACAAGACTCAACATCCAGCGCCGTAAAATCCTCCTGGAAGGTTTGGGAGAGCCCACCCTGAGCGGTCCTGACCACTAACACGGCTGAAAAAAGGGCGGCCAGTGAGTGGATTTAATAACTTTTCATATTTGAAATTGCCTTGCCATTTGAGTAATGAGCTCTCTGTGCTTTCTGCTGGAAAAGATCACCATGGAGTTTTTATTTTTGGTGAGGTACCCACTTGAGCAGCTCAGGTGTGTTGCTAACTGAACCAAAATTATTGACCTTAATACAATTTTTAAACAATTATTAAGCTAATCGGATGCAAATTAAACAAAATGAACCTATAAATATATGTGTTTTTCAAATTAGTAATTGGATTTTTTGATGATCTTTGGCTTGACATTGATAAGCTGCTTCTCATAACAGTCTAATTAGGCAATATGTAAACTTTGGCATTCGGTTCTGTCCTAGTGGCTTTTTCAAATGATGTTTGTAAAATTTGCAATTTCATATTACAGATTAAAAATTAAAAACTGCAGGAGGCTAACATTAAAATGAGAATTCATTTCATGGAAAGCCCTGTAGACAAAATTCACCCTAATAGAATTGTGCATAAGGGGCTGCAAATCATGATCTATAGTTACACAGGGGAAGGCTTGTCAAAACCAGTATTGTTGGCCTGTAGTTCTATTCACAGTATTAAACCCATCAGTGGAGTCACTTTGGGGAAAATGCGAACATTATCAAAGAACAGTAAATTAGCAAGAAATTAAAGCATATACCCTTGCATTTCCAAAACAAAAGATCCCTTCATTAAAAACCTTTCATCAGTGGTTTAATATTCATAGCAGTAATTTGCATAACTAAATCAGTTTTCACTGATGAGAGACGACCAAAGTTTTTTTTTTTTCCTTATTTTTTTTTTCTTCGCTAATTTCTTTTTTGAATGAGCTCTCTAGTTTTTTGATTAAAATTTCACACCAGTAGTTGAGCAAAATTGAATACATGACTTCACTGTATTTGTGAGCATCCTCCCTTTCAAGCCCGGGTTAAATGTTGCTGCTGGGTGAAAAGCAGTGGCTGGGGTTGCTTTGTTTACCTTCCCAGTGTCTGCCCCTCCTGTGCCTCCCATCCCGCTGTCCCTGCTAAATTCCAACCCCAAACCCCACATTTGATGGGTTTTTATCACCTTTTCCTCGCTCTCACACCTGTACATAAACACAGAGCGGGGAGATGACACAGATAAGGTAGGAATAAAGAAAAGTCATTTGAGTAAAGTTAAGAACTTTCTCTCAAAGTAAAACCCTTTTTCCGAGTTCTTTTTCAATGTTTTCCAAGGACCAATTCCCTTGTGAGAAGCAGGGAGGGGAGAGGAAACATGTTTGCCTTAGGGAATGAAGTCAGAAAAGTCTTTTTCCGTGTAAATCAGTCTTTTTTTCAGGAACTATTTCAAGGTGTTGATGGTTGGACTTGGTGATTTTAAAGGTCTTTTCCAACCTTAACGAGTCTATGATTCGATGCAAAATAAATGCATTTTTTGCTGGCTGAGTAGCCTTTACTAGGAATTATTTTGAGACATAATGAGATTTAATTCAGTCTAAGTCATTAAGAGATACAGTGGGCAACCAGTCGTGCAATATTTACCTGTGGGCTCTCTGGGCAGTGATTTGTCCATCTGAAATAATCAAATTTACTGGAATCCTGACGTGACCCCAGTCACAGAAAACCGCTGTGATAGCAATTAGCAAAGACTTCATTTCTCCTCTAATCAAAACTTTTGGTCATTTATTATTAGAACTGGATAGTACTACTTAAAAAACCTTCATCTTTCCCCTTGCATCCTTAATTGTTCAAAGGTGTGATGTCCCAAAGTGCTTCTGCCTTAACCAGCGATATTAACCAGCAATATTTCATACAATGATGATCTATTAATTCTAATTCATATTGAAGCAGATATTGGTAGGCCCTTCCAAGTTTTTCCACCATTTTTAAAGAAAGGCCTTGAAAGAGGAGAACCTTGTCTTCCTAACAACAAAGGTAGATATTTCTTGGGTTTTTTGTATTTTTCTGTCGTTTCTTTGAATGATTCATTCCACGAGAAGAACTATTTTATTATTTATTTCCACTCTGGAGTGATGATAAACAGTGTCCAACTGTGAAGGAATGGAAGGAATCAAGATGAACAACAGTTTGTTGTTTGCATGAATCAAATTTACTTCCAAGAATGCCAAAGCGTCCCTTGGTTGTTTCAAAAGGAATGATCAGAAAGCTCCACTAATTACGAATGGTCATTAAATTTGCTTGAAAAAGAAACAAGAGAACCCCTCTAAAATAAAGATGATATAATTTATCTGTAAAAATAAATTGCAGGACTCACCTTGGAGAGGTTCATGGAGAACTGGCTCCCGTGGGAGCCACGCTGGAGCAGGGAAGGATCCTGCTCCAATCCCTGAGGAGGAAGAAGCCAAGGGTGGTGAACTGACCAGCTGACCATGGCCCCCCTCTCTCTGTCCCCCTTGTCCAGTTCCGGGAGTGATGGAGCAGCTTTGGTGGGGATCCCTGGGTCAAAACACCACACCTGGTCCGTGCTGCAGCACCAATCCATGGAATGTGCTGTCCCACAAAATAACCTGGATATGCTGAGAGCAACCCTTCACTGTTCTGCTAAAGAGGAGGTTTGAGTCTTGCTCGTGATGCCCCAGGTATTGCAGTTGATGGGATTAAGGCTATATATTTTAATATTTTTCATTAAAATTTAGCAAGGAAATTTCTGGGGGAGCAAATCCACTAAATTGGTACCCCATGGGCTGAATGGTTCCCAGCGTTCCCTGATGCCAGGGGAATGTGTTTGCAGGTAAACCTGGACACCTTCCAGTCCAAGCACAGGAATGTTTTCTTCACAGAATCCCAGGTTTGGGTTGGAAGGGACCTTAAAGCCCATCCAGTGCCACCCCTGCCATGGGCAGGGACACCTTCCCGTGTCTCAGGGTGCTCCAGCCTGGCCTTGGGCACTGCCAGGGATCCAGGGGCAGCCACAGCTTCTCTGGGCACCCTGTGCCAGGGCCTGCCCACCCTCCCAGGGAGCAATTTTTCCCTAATATCCCATCTAAATCTCTCCTCTTCCTTCAGTCTTGCCCATTTTAATATAAATTTACAGCCCATGGATGAGAAAAGTGGAGCAAACTTAGCTAAAAGCCCACCAAAATCCAGATGAATACTCTCCATTAAAAAAGAAAAAACAAATTTCAGTCTGCATGTTCTCTGTTAATCATCTAAAGGACAAGGCAGAAGAACTAAAAAAGGACAGAGAGATTTGTTATTTTCTTTATTTATGTAACTCCCATAAACTTGGGTAATAAAACACTGACTGCAGTTTAAGGATCTGTATAAAAATGATAAAGACTGAAATGTTGTTTATTATTGACTTATTGCTAGTAAGATTTATATTACTTAAATTATTGATATCAATATAAGTAAGTTAATACATCTAGTAACGCTGAACTAGAGAATTTGCTAAAAAAAAATAAGTTTTAAGTGCACAGCCTGCTTCAATTAATATCTTTCCATAGTAATTAACAATAAGTGTGTGGAATGCCCATTTTAAATTGCGAGCTGAGACATTTGGGGAGGTAAATCTACAACGTCTAAGTGAGTGGGTGAAAGAAACTTGGTTCTAAATATCGCCCATCTCTATTTCGCAGTGCTAACCGTCGTCGTTGTACTCGTGACTTGCCAAAATGCTCCTCACAAAACTTTTTTGTGGCTGGGGGTTTTTTTTTTTTTTTTTTTTTTTTTTTTAATCGAATATCATCTGGCTTCCTACAGAAATCCTAGTGGTAGCCCCTGACCCAAATGTACATCAAGTGCTGTTCCCCCATGGCCCTGGCCTATTTATTGCTTTCCTAACTACTCCAGTTCAAACAGGAGCTCAGAACAAAATTGAAAATGAGCTTGGGGTCTTTTTCTAGTCCCAATTTGTTCACTTCCAAAACCACTACCCAATTTAGCACGGCTGCTCAGGAGAGGGCAAAGGCTGGAGTGACAGGGATGCAGGAGGGCAGGGCTGGAATGTGCTGGCAAAACAGCATGGAAGAGCCTTCCCAGCACTGGGTAATTCCTCAGCTGTGACAATTAGCAGGAGAAACTGGAGAAGGCAAAAAAAAAAAAGGTTGTTTTTTAATAGTCCCTGCTCAAAATATGCATATTTAAATCCGTCATGAACTCTGGCAGCAAGGCAGGTTATTACTGAGGACTAAATATCAATTTATTGCTCTTTGTCAAGGTGCTGCTGGGTTATAAAGGTGGAAAACACCTGATCTGAGGTGCATTTCATCAGGAAAAACATTCCTGGTTTCATTTGTCCCTTGTGCTGGAGGAAGTCCTTGTCCTGTACATAATTACATAATTTACTGCTCAGAGAAAAGGTTTGTGGTGGAAACAATGCCCACTGCAAAGTTTGTTGGTTAACTGGTTGCCCAGAATTGAAAGATGTATTTTATTTTATTTTACTTTATTTTACTTTACTTTACTTTTTTCTATTTTACTTTATTTTATTTTACTTCACTTTATTCTGTTTTATTTTACTTCACTTTATTCTGTTTTATTTTATTTTACTTTATTTTATTTTACTTTACTTTATTTTATTTTACTTTACTTTATTTTATTTTACTTTATTTTATTTTATTTTACTTTATTTTATTCTATTTTACTTAATTTTATTCTATTTTATTTTATTTTCTACAGAGGCATGGCTTGCCTTGAATGGTTTGCACGGATGCCTTTGCAGAATGGAAAAAAGTCAAGTTGAGGCAGGTAAGTGAATCTCAACCTGGGAAAAAACCTGAAAATGTAAATGAAAAGTGCAAAAAAAAATTAGGTCTTATTTTTGTCCTAGTGAAAAATCTTGAAAGGAAAATTTAGCATTGGGTTTAAGTGGTACTTTGAGATGAATCTCTGTAGTAGCTTTTGTTTTCCAGGGCTCATCCTTCTCCTGCTCCAGGTTATTTCCTGGCATCAGCAGTGGCTCTGGATCACCTGCCCCTGGTTTAGTAAAGGCCAACTTGCACTTAAACTGCTTTAGAAAAAAAAAAAAGAGACACACATGAAAACTTTCCTGCTATAAATTAGGAGCAAAACCAACTCATTAAATCCCCCAAAAACCCCACAAAGTGTAAGTAGTAAAATCAAAGATTTAAAAATGAAAGCCAAAACTCAAAGAAGGTTTTTGGTTTGCTTGAGGTATCGATGGAGTGACAAAAAACCCCCCCCACAAACATTACTCTGTGACCATTTTTTTAGACTCTATCCCTGTTTTCTCCTGACATTTTCCCACTTGGCTTCACGTGGATTTGGTGTCAGGAGACACCCGGCCCTCGGCAAAGCAGGCGCTCGGTCTGGGCAGAAACAGAATCACACCTTTAATAATCATTTTCATAATTAATGCTTATTTTTTTAAAAAATAGTTTCGCTTTGGAAATATTGAGGTGGTCTTTTTCCACCTGTGCTTTTAAGGAGCACTTATTTTAAATGCATGCACTGGAATCAGGGATTTATAGAGATGGCCCAGGAAAGAGCTTCCTCCTACAATTCATTATGCCTCAACTGGAAGCTTTTACTCTTGTCAGGTAAAAAAAATCTCTTCTATGCACAGGTATAAATATTTTTTAAAATAGTGCAATGGGATGGAAGATTTCAAGAATTTGGTATGAATGATATGATATGGAATTTTGCTGGTGTAAGTGAATTAAGGGTGGATTTGGCACCAGAAAAGATGAAGCAGTTAAATGTGAACGAAGTATTTGTTATAGGATTTTGATCTTCTTACAGAATTGTAGGTTTGATTTTTCTTCGAGACTCTCACCTTTCCCTTTTGGCCAAGAAGCCCTTGGTCGTTCCAGGCATTGTCACATTCATAAAACACAAACAGATTAAAACCAGTCAAGTTACAGCTGCTTCCTGTCCTCCCCAAGTCCTTCTCTCACTGGGATCAGCCTGCAAGCAAAATGAACTCTTGTCCCCTGCCCTGTCATTTCTTCCAGGTAACATATAATGTCCTTGGAAGAAATTAATAAATGTTTCCTGCCAGCTGTGACTGTCTCAACTGGAAATTGAGAAGTTCTGTGTAGGTCTGTTAGCTGGGGTTGTTCAGGAAACATTCCCAGGGGCCAGAAGAATTCCCATAACCCGATCTCCCTGTGGATCCTCGGGATCACAGGCTGTGGGTGCTTCCCCTGAGACACCAGGGCCATGAGGAGGAAAGGAGGGAACAACTTTGTCACTTTGCTGCCAGGATGTGGATTTGATTTATCCAATTTCCCAGTGCTGCTCTTCCTGGATCTCCAGGACACTCCCAACTGGAAGTGTTTTCCTCAGAGTGGTTTCTCCACCCTCTGCCCTGGAAGTGCTGCCCCAGCAGAAACTTTTGCTCAGCACTTCCCAGTGCAAATGCCAATGGATCTCCTCTCGGCAGGAAGCAGCTCCAGGCTTGCTGGAAGTGCTTTTACCTTGTGTTAGGCATTGTTTTATGTCTTCTTTCCAGTTCTGACAAACTCCAGGACTACTGGAGGCTCCCAAGGTCTTGGGCCACCTCATTTTGATGACCCAGCTCAGGACAAGCAGCGCTGACTCCAAAAGTGACAAATTTCTCAATCAACTCAGCAGCCTTCCGTTCCTTTCCACGCTCCCATGGCAGCACTGCAGGCAGATCTTACACCCTGAGCCCCACTTTTAGATGCTCAGCTTGAAGCTTTTCCAGGGATCCTTCAGGAGAGAGAAAGAAGAGGCAGCCAAGCCGTGGGATATCCACGTGGTCGGGCTCCCTTCCTTGGCTTTCCTGAGGTGGGGAAGAAATTAATCCTGTGGCTCATTCATTTCAAAAGAATTTCGTCTCTACAACCGTTCTGGGTTTGCTTGACAAGGTTTTGGTAGTGGGGGTGGCTTCTGGGAGAAGCTGCTGGAAATTTTCCCCGTTTCCCACGGAGCCAATTCCAGCTCCAGGATGGACCCACTGCCGGCCAAGGCTGATCCCAGCAGAGATGGTGGCAGCAGCTCTGGGATAGCAGGGTCAAGAAGGGGATAAAAAACCCCCCTGCACAACTTCAGCTGGACAGGGCAGTGAGGAGATTGAAGAGGAGCAGCTCTGCAGCCCCCAGGGCAGTGAGGAAGGAGGGGCTGGAGCTGCTCCAGGTGCCAGAGCTGAGATCCCCCTGCACCCATGGAAAGGGACCCACCCTGGAGCAGGGGAAGGGTGTGAGGGTGATAAACTGACCACAGCCCCCATTCCCCATCCCCCTGTGCCTCTGGGAATGGGAAGGGAGAGAAAATGGGGAGTGAAGTTGAGCCCAGGAAGAAGAGAGGGGTGAGGGGGAAGGCTCTAAGATTTGGTTTGTATTTCTCATTATCCTGCTCTGATTCTGTGGGTGATAAATTAAATTAATTTCCCCAAGTCGAGGCTGTTTTGAGAGGTGAGTGATCTCTCCCTGTCCTTATCTCGACCCACGAGACTTTGGTTATATTTTCTCTCCCCTGCCCAGCTGAGGAGGGCAGTGATGGAGTGGCTTTGGTGGGCACCAGCCAGGATCAACCCACCACCACAACCTCTTGAACATTGTCACTGTTGCAAACTCTGCATTCTTTGCTACTCCAAAAAAAGTTAGACAATGAAGTCACAGTACTGAAAAGTGGCTGCTGTGCACAGGGAGTTACTGTGCTCTATCAAAAATGTGACGAGTTTGATGCCCACAGTTCACAAACTCGAGTGGCTCCTCCGGTGAAAGGCTGCCCGAAATCCGTGGTGACACAAAGGGCTGGAGTCCCTTTCTCCAGAGAGCTGCAACTGGTGCTTAAAACCAAAAATGAACTGTGGCCCTTTCTGTGGCCAGAACTTAAATTTCGATCAGTTTACTTTATCTGCAAGCTCCATCTCTGTGAACATTGAAACAGAATTGTTTGTGTCTGTACCAAGTGTACATTTTTTAAAACTGTTTTGGTTTGTGTTTCAAAGAGCACTTCAAGAAAAAAAAAAATCACATTGAGCTAAACGAGAATTAGACTTTAAAAGCCTTTGCATGATCCAAAATGAAAGATAAGGCGTTGATCAAAGGTTTTTACCTTTATAATTAGGTACAAACCATAAGAATGTAGAACCTTTTCTGTTCCTAAGTATCACCTCTAAGCAGATTGTGTAGTAGAGAAATCACCAAAATTGTGTGTAAATGTACATCTCTGAGAGCGTGCATTGGTCATCCTGACTTTTTAACCGCAGCTTGGAAATAGAGGTTGGAATTGGAAAATGTTCTTCCTATCTTTCTCTCTGAAGTTGTAATTCCCATTATTAGGGGTCTGACTGCCTCCTCCTGTTTGAGTTCCCACTGTTTCCCCTTTTGTAAAGTGTGCAAAGTGGGTGAGAAATGATAGAAAATCTGGGCACAAGTTTCCTCCAATACACTGAAATTCCCATTAATTGTTGTAATTCTTTCTTTGATTGCGGCATCTTTATTTGTTCTATTTTTCATAAAATGTCTAGAGAACCTCCCGTTCTACCTGTGAGGCACCAAGTACCCAAAGCTTTTACTTCTTTTCTTGGTCCTTGACACTTTTCAGGTGGAATTTCAACTTCTGCTTCATGTAATGCTTCCCATCCTGCCGCTGCTTTCCCCTCCTTTTTGTGGGAATCTCTTCCGATTAAGATATCATCTGGACTGGGAGAGTTCCACGCTTTGGGGGGGGAGTGAGAGATCTGTAAAAATTCTGCAAATGCAGCATGAGCTGGGTGAATACTTATATCCCTGAGGTATTCCGGATCCTTCCCCACAAGCAAACTGTGCTTTATCCTATTCAGGGAGTCAGGAAATCCGTCCCAAACATCCAGAGCAGCCACCCGAGCACGAGCAGCCCCGGGATCAGTGTCACCACCTGGGCAATATTTGGAACAGCAGCAGTTATAGGTGCAGAATTAGCATTGAATTGCTGGTAATTAACTGTAAAACGCCACCGCCCAGTTGCCTTTTTTTTACCGCCCACACTGGGGAATTGTCAGGTGAATGAATTCTCTCAATGACGCCTTTTTTCCCCAAATCCGCCACCACCCTGTCAGTCCCGGTAAGCGCCGCTGTCGCCGCGGGGTGCCGGCTTACGGGAGGAATTTTAGGTTGGGTTGGTGTCTCTAAATGGTTGACAAATTCTTCTGATTCATCCGATCCTTTCAGATTTTATTTGTATCCCCAGCAGCCCAGTGGAACTCCACAGTTTCCCCCGGGAGTTCCCAGGCTTGCCCACAAAGTGCATCAAATCCTAAAAGGTTTATTCGGGCAGCCCTAACAAACACTTCAACCCTTTTTAACTGCTTTTCCCCCAAAATCCAGACAGGAATTTTTGCTGTAGGAGCTTTTACAGGGTTACAAGAAAGTTGATTTTAGTCGTAATTTTTCATCCCGGCCACACTTCAGGTTGGTGTCTTTCTTGGACAGTTTGATGATAAAAATAATGTTCTATTTGGGTTATTCAGGCAAGAAAAAGAAGTTTCCAAGGGGAATTCCCAACAGCCCAGATTCCTGGGAGCAAATGGTGTTTCTGGTAAGTCAGAGCTTAATCCAGGTGCTGTTTATCGAGGCCAAGCCTAAGGAGCATTTCTGAGACCACTGCGTGGCCAAGCAGGGCTGAGGGGATGCCCCACCGCAGACAAACGTGTCAATAATATGAAAAACGTGAAATTTTTTATTTCAGCTGCACTAAGCTGTGTGACAGAGGATCAAACTCTTCTAAATGAGTCTCTCCAGCTTTCTGCCTCTTAGGCTTGGGTGAAATGCAAGTTTGAGAGGTGCCAGTATTTGTGTGTGTGATTCCCAGCAGGACTGGGAAAAGAGGGATGGACACAGTGTTTGTCTCTGGGAAAACAACCCCCAAAAAAGGGATCTGGTGGTTTTTTCCTAAGCTCTCACAATTTACACATTTAAACAAGTGGTACTTAGCCCGTTTCCAGGCTGAATTATGAATCACAGGCTTCTGGGAGTGCTGGCTTGTACACCTGTGAAATTGGAATTAGTGCAGGCTTGAAAATAAGCTGGCTTTTAATGCTCTCCTCGTTTTCTTTTTTCCTGAAGTCTGAAGAGAAAGGTCTTGCCTGCTTGTAAAAACTGCAGTGTTATAAATAATTTGTTGTGTCCCTTTCGAGACTGCAAAAATGGAAATGTTTGCTTTCAGCAGAGTTTGTTTTCTGTTGGCTTCGTTTGATAGCTGTCCAGATAAAAATATGAGCTAATATATTTTGACATATTTCCTCAGAATGTGTGTGACATCAGCTGGCTGCTGCTATCTTAGGGAATGTCAGAGTGATGTCATGCAGCCACTTGATTTTAAATGAATTAAAGATGAAATACGGCCCCTCTGTAGGTTGTTGTGCTGTATTGAAGCTGTACAGCCACATTCATTTACTATCAGCTTAAAAGTATTTCAAGTTTCGTTGCAATAGCAGAAATTCTGATCTGGTGTCCAATAGATGGGAGAGATAAAATACAGCTCAAAACAGGCTCTTCTTTAAGATACTTGTCATTGCATGCTTTGTGATTTCAATTTACATTTGCTGTCTAACCTGGTTTTCTGTAGTCCTGACATTCGCAAGTGCAGCCATGGATTATTTCTCTGGCTGATTCATGAGGAGGATAAATTACTTAATTAATGCCTCTGCCTCTTTTCTGCACTTAGGCCAAGAGTGGGGGAACATGCAATAGGTGACCTCAGTGCCTTAAAACCTGCCGTAAATATAAACCCATGAAATTTAAAAACCATTCATAAAACCATGAAAATGATCTCACTTCTTCAGAGATCTGCCCAGTTCGTATTGGGAGTGTGCTTGGCATTTCTCCCTTTGTCCAGCTCTAAGTTTCCAGGTAAGGGAGTTATTCCTTAGATGAAATAACAACGATTTTGGGTGGTTCAGACCCCTCAGAGTGATATCCAGATACAAACAAAACCAACCAAAAATTCACGCCAAACTGATCATGTTTGTATGCAACCTCCTCTTTATGGAGCCACAAACCTGCTTCAGTTTTAAAATTTCCCTACAATTTAAATGTCAATAAATTTCAATAAAATTTAAATTTTAGAATTCCCCTAAAATATCTGTCAAGGCCAGAGCTGTGATTTCTAATTTTGCCGTGGTCTCTGAGCTTCCTTTTGGCCATGTCCCACAGCCCCAACTCTGAGGAGCTCCTCTCTGCCATATCCAAACTCAGGGCGCCAAGTCTCGCTTGTTTCCATGTCCTAATTCCATGGACTCCAAAGAAACAAATCTGTAATGACTGAGCTACACCAAATTCCTTGACTTTCCTTAAAAGTCCACTTTTAAAAGCCTGTGACAGTCACAGCACTGCGCTATGGATCTCTAAATATCCAGGGAGATGCACCCTGTAATTTATAGTGGGTGCAATCACTGATTTAATGGAGATTTAATTAGATAAATTAAACACATGGACACACTTCCATAACCAACAAAAAGGCTGGAAAAGGAGAAAAATCCCCATTTTGTAAAAGTCTGGTAAAAGACAACTCTCCTGGGAGATGCTGTAGGATACCAACAAGCATCATATGAACAATCAGTTGTCAGTAGAAGGAAGAAGAGTTCTCCAATTGATTTCGTTCTCCAAGGTTCCAACCTGAGCTTCACTTGAAATAACTAAAACTGGAGGGTTTGCAAATTTAAACTCCAAAGAAGATCCTGAGTTAATCTTTTAAAAATGTGTTTATTTGTACATGGTTTCCTATCACTGGACTGAACCCAGAAGCTGCTCGAAGCGGTTGTTTCAGCCGTGACCAAGTGAGAAAACCAGAGAGAGGCCCACAAGCTCTGGCAAAGGTCTCCCGGCCTTCCTGCTCCAAGAAGGAAATCCCCTGGACTGAGTCTGACCCTGGAAAACTGTGGGGAGGATGGAATTCCGAGGTTGCTCCCTCAGCTGGGCTCTCCTGGGGAACTCCAGGAGTGCAGTGATGGCACAGAACCAAGGGACACTGGTGGCTGGGCCCTGGCCTAGGAGGGACATCAGGAGGAATTTTGTCACAGAAAGGGTGGTCAAGCCTTGGCAGGGGCTGCCCAGGGAGGTTTGGGGTCCCCATCCCTGGAGGTGTCCAAGGAAGGCCTGGACGTGGCCCTCTGGGCTGGGGACAAGGTGAGGATGGGGCACAGCTTGGACTTGATGGTCTTGGAGGCCTTTTCCAACCTTAGCGATTTTGTGATTCTGTGACTTCCTTCCTTCCTTCCTTCCTTCCTTCCTTCCTTCCTTCCTTCCTTCCTTCCTTCCTTCCTTCCT
>VZTE01003932.1:240162-267482 GCA_013397775.1 Eulacestoma nigropectus
CTCTTTACTCCATTTCCTAAGCTTTTGTTGCTTTCAGGGGACCCCATTCTTCTCCTAAATTGAATCCAGGTCTCGCTTCTGTTCCCTTCCTGCTTGTTTTGCCCATTTTCCCCCCCGGAGGCACCGAACCTTTTTGTTACTGCACTGTTGAGTCACTCGTGGCATTCAATCCTTTATTAGGATGTTCTCTATGCCAGTGACAGAGCTGTCTCATCAAGCACAAGCAGTCCCAAGCACTCAGGAATCCAGGTGAGTCCCCCAGATCACGTCTGAAAAATAAGATTGTTAAAAGAAAAATGTCATTTGCGGCCCTGTATTTGGCTGCTGCCTTTTTTTTAAGTTTGGGGGTGTTTTTTTTTTTTTTTTGGTTTTGATTTTTTGGGGTTTTTTGTTTTTTTTTTTTTTTTTTTTTTTTTGGGGCNTTTGTTTAATCTTATGGGTACTTAAAGAAAAAAAAAACAGGTGAAGGGAAGGAATGTGAGAAGTACAAAAGCCCAGCTTTGTGAGTAACGTGAAGCATCACAGGGCTCGTGATTAAATCTGCAAATAACATTTGAATGGAGCAGGAGGAGGGACTTTATTTCCCGAGTAAATCAAAGTGCTCTGGTACGGAATAAACTGCAAGGCTGCATTTATGGGCTCTAGGGCCTCACACCCACTCCAGGGCACAGCAGCCACCAGCAGCAGCAGCCCTGAAGTCCAAGGGTTTCTTTGATTTGGGGTGTGGGGTGGGTGGTGATGAGGGACCTGTCAGTGCTTCCCAAGCTGTTTCCTCAGCTGATCTCACAAGATTTCTGAGTGGTGCCACAGCTTTGGATTTATGGAAGGATGACTGACAGGCCCCCCACTGACACAAACTGGCTAAAGGGGGTGTCCCACCCCACAGAACAACGTGCCCAGCGTGTAAACTGGGGGGACTGGCTGGGGGGCACCGATTGTGGCTGGGAGATGGGCTGGGGACTGGTCAGTGGGTGCTGAGAAACTGTGTTGGGCATCACTTGTTTCTCTTGGACTTTCGTACTCTTTCTCCCTCTCCTTGTAATTTCTATTATTATTATTATTATCTTAACACCACTAATATTATTATTAATATTAATATAATAACAATAATAATGGTTGGTTTTGTTGTTGTTGTTGCTGTTAAAGCAGGACCCACTGCCTGAGCGTTCTCACATAAATCAAGGATTCACCATCCCTGGAAATGTTCAAAACACCTGTGGATGTGGCACTCTAGGACACGTTTGAGCAGTGAACGCCTGAAATCCTGCAGTGGGGACCTCATGGCACTCAAGTCTCTGCCACCCAACGAAGATCCCGTGGCAGTGCTGGGGTCTGCTCTCTTTTTTTGGAAAGAATATGACAACCTTTGCTTTCCTTTGTGCTACCAGCATGGCTGGAATCCCAAACCAGTCCGGCTGGACAGGATTGCTCAGCTCTATTCCTGGTTTCCACCTGTGTTTCCTAGGAAGAGCTCCTTTCTTCTCCTGCGAGCACCCAGGGTCGCCCAGACTTCTTGAAGCTTTCGCATTCAATGAAAACAGCCAGCTCAGATTTTTAACTGGCTCATCTATGTTAAGTATCTTTGCAGGGCTGAAACAACTCTGCCAAGCTGCCAGTAGTGATTTCGTGCTTGTCATGAGCTTTGAACACTCTTTAAACCCAACTCCAGCTTCAGCTGATGCTCCTCAAGACCTGGCAGACAGCAGTGGATGCTTTTCCCACTTCCAGACAATGCCTTTCTTCGTTCCAGAATTTAAATTAAGAAGGTAAAAAACAACATCTCGCACAGTAAAAAAAGAGATGCTCACTTATTTCCTGACAGAGTGGGGAGGCCTTTGGGGGATCCTGAAAGCGTCTACAGCCGGAAGGGATGAGAGAGGTGCAGCCTGGCAGCGGGAGCAGAGGAGCCCCTCCACGTGACAGAGCCTGGCAGGCCGAGTCAGGAATTACCAGGTTTAAAAAACTCTTGCAGCAAGCAGGAAGGGAAGCGGGAAACCTTGGAGATCTGACAGTAGCTGTGATTTACAAACAAATTATTTAAATGGGAGCTTTCCCAGGAATTTCAGCTCTTTGCCCCTCACTAATAACCGGGAGTGCCCTTTATGATGGTGGGAAGAGCCACGTTTTGGTCTCACACTGTCTGATCTTCCTTCTCCTGCTCAGGGCTGATTTATGAGCTTTCCTTTTCCCTGCCTGTGCCTGCCAGCAGCACCTGGGCAGGGAGCAGGGAAGAACAAGGCGACTGCTGGGCTCCTGAGGAGCAGGAACAGCTGCTCCGGCGATGGATGCGAGGCTGGGCTGTCCAGTGAGCTCCTGATGCTGCTCCCAGCAAACCAGGCAGGTCATGGGTGACAGAATTCCCCTTAATTTGATATCATGGAAGCACCTGGATTAGCTCCCTGCTACTGGAGGGGTGTAAATTCACAGTTTTCTTCTCGCCCGTAGTACAACGTGGAGTTTATTTCCTCTGCCACACCTTCCTGGGGCTGGGAAAGCAGGAGAGGGATACCCCTGGGAATTGGGAATGCGCTGCCTTCCTAAAAGTCCAAACTTAACATCTAAGCTTTCGTATTTCATCCTATAAACCATCCATTGGCATCCTCTCCTAATTAGAGACTTTGTAAAAGCCTTTCTTGCTAATGCTTGTAATATTTTTCCCCATACTTGTCTTTTTTTTTCCCCAGGAAATTTACAGAAAATCTTAGAGAACTGTGGTTTAGTCTAAATATGCTTAAATTGGAATTTTCACTAGATTTTCTGCTCTTTACCCTGCATTAATAACGAGGAACATGGGAGTTGTGTGTGGGAGGAGGGTAGCAGGACTTATTTCCAGATTTTGGAATTAGCACATCCCGGTGTAAGGCTGTAATAAAATAATATTTTTCACTGATAAAAATCAAAGTTCCATGGCTACATTTACAAGTAATAGCACAGATTCTCATTATCTTCACATCTCTGTCAGCCAAGTCACTCTTAATTGGCTAAAATATTAAAGATGGGTTGTCATCACCTGTGACCACCTCATTTATAGTCCTGGATGACAGGAAAATGAAAGTATTGACGGGGCTGACAGCGAATTTGGGAAGGAAGGATGCCTAAGAGGAAAGAGCAAGACTCCAATTTCGGTCACTTTAAATTAGAATTTGCAGGAAGGGGTGTCAACAGAGAGAGAGAAAGGCAAGGCTGAATGAAAAGAGACAAACTGGGACCAGGGACGTGGATCTGAGAGTCGTTTGTATAAAAATAGACATTAAATACCTGTGTGAATGAGCTGCTCCACCCTCACTGTCAGGAGAAGCAGGAGGTCTTTTGTGGAATATTCTGGAGGAGAAGGTGAAGAGGATGAAAGAGGAAAATAAAACTGAAGGGGAAGAGAAAGAGAGGCAGAAATTTCCAGAACGACTCATGAATCCTGGGGTTTAGTCAAAGGATGAGTAAAGGCTGCTGGAATCGGGTTGAAATTCAGATGAGGATGGACAGAGAAGAACTGCCCCTGACTCCCCTGAGGAAGGAGCTTTTCTCAGTGCTGTTCCTCAGGATTGTCCTGACCTGAGCCATTCTGGGCCCTGTTTCAGATTAACACACAGGCAAACTGTGCACTTCTATCATGTGGGAATAGAAGCTTCCAGCTGTTGCTCTGGGTGGATTAGACAACCTCAGCCACCCCTTCCAACCTCAGTTACCACATGGCTCTCATAGATACCAAAAACATCAGTGCATGGGAAGGGTATTTGGGAAACTCAGCAGCTTCTGAGCCATTCTCACAGAGAATTTTGTTGATTTATTTCCTTGTTTGTTTTTTTAAGGCGAACTCTCTCTCTGGGCAGGACAGTGTGATATCTGTGTTATAGCAAAAATGGAGTCAGGAGAAACACTTCAGTGGCCTGTCCAAAGCTGATCCGTGCGGCCCAGCACAGCAAAAAGGTGAGGGGTGAGGAATTGTTACTGCAGTTGTGCAGGTGGGGAAATGGGATGGGGACAGGGAGAAGCTCAAGGTCACATCGAGAGCTGGTGGCAGAGCTGGAAGCAGAACCCAGGCTCTTTCCCCCAGTCAATACACGAATAACATCACGGACCACCTCACCTCCTTGGAACATCACCTCAGTGAGGATCTCACTTGTTAAAAACCTCGTGTGATGAATCAGCGCTGCTGGAAGCGGCACTGCAGGCACAGGCTCCCGTCCTTGCAATTATTGCTGGATTCTCCCCCAAATGAGAGAGGGTGATTAAAGGTGCTGATGGCATCAGGAAGACGCTCCTTAGGAAGACCTAAGGTGGGGTCGAGTCCTATTTTATGCTCTTTCACCTTAAAGCTGTCTGGGCCAGCCCTGGGAAGGGCAGAGAGCAGTGATGCATTTCTGAGTGCTGCCTTTTAGCTTGGCAAAACAACTCCTAAAGGCAGTTTGGAGCTGCTACGGGCCCACTGCTTGTGGTGGAGGTGCTGCCAGAGCCACTGAGCAGTGGCAGATGTGGAAAGAAATTATTCCAGAGCATCTGTGTTGCACTGCTCCCAGTGTAGAAGGAGAGGAAAGCAAATGAGTCGACAGATTCGGTGCTGAGCAGAAGTGATTGGTGAGTGGCTGAATTCACAGCGCTCCTTTCTTTTTGCAGTGTCTTGTTTTTGACTTCCCGAGTCAGAAGAGCCTCATCTCTGGCTGGCACTGAGTGAGAACTCTCCAGCTACACCCCAGAAATGTTAGAGGAGAGCTCCTCATGCATTACCGCATTATTTTTTGCTATCAGCTCAAGGAAATGGACACTTGATTCATCTTCTCACATCTATTGATTCAATCCTCCTTTTAATTCAGCACTGGAGCAGGCCATTAGCCTCCTTTCACATTGCACTAAGATAATATAACCTGATAGCTGCTCTCCTGATCCATTATGGGAGAGGGATAAAATAGTTTTGTTTCTGTGTGCGAGGAGCTATCGACTCCCTCTGCTGCTTTTACAGCACTCGCTGCCCTCCCTCCTGGATGTCCTAATGGCCTTTCACCAGGTGGGGCATCACTGGAAGCTGCTCTGAGGAGCAGAGATAAAGCCTTGGGCAATGCCTTTGGTCCTGAGAAGGGACCCAGCCCCTTGCCTGGAACTTCCATTGAGTGTATTAAGGCTTGAGGAAAACAAACTCCCTCTCTGCCATCAGCATCAATCATCCTTTTCCATTTCTCAGGCTGCCAACCCCAGGAAGGTTTGTGCTGGCTGGGTCCCTCCCTCCATCAGCCTCCACCAGGGATCCTCCAGGTTGTCCTTCAGCCACGTCCAAGCTCCAGCCCAGCTCGCTGTGTGCACAGCAGAGACTTGATCAGACCATCCCCGCCCACTCGTGGACTGACAACTGCTTATTCTTTTCATTTTTGTTTTTAATATCTATTTTTTATTTGATTTTTTTTTCATATTTACTAATTTATTTTTGTTTTCGTGTTTATTTTGTATATTTGTCAGTGTCAGCCTGCCTTGTCTCACCCACACACAGCTGCTGCCTGAGGGCTCTACAAGCTCCCGAAGTCATGGAATCACAGATGGTTTGGGCTGGAAGGGACCTTAAATCCCATCCAGTTCCATGGGCAGGGACACCTTCCACTGTCCCAGGCTGCTCCAAGCCCTGTCCAGCCTGGCCTTGGGCACTGCCAGGGATCCAGGAGCAGCCTCAACCTCTCTGGGAAAACGAGTCCTGGGCAGGTACTCAACAACCCTTTTCTTTCATTCAGAAATCAGTGATATTCTGTTAATTCTCAGTTTGGGATGATCTTCTGAAGAATGTGCAAAGTAGAAAATGAGATACACAGAGTGGAAATTTTTTAAAAAAATCTCACCCCAGACCTGCCTTTCCCTCTAACAGAGTTGCAGGGATCCATTTCCTGTCTGTTTCTATTTCTCATCCAGGGTAAAATATATCAAATATTCATCATAGTTTTTTGTTGCCACGGAGGGAAAAAGAAAAAGTTTCATTTTGTGCTAGAATACACTTGAAAAAAATTAATACAATGTGTTAAAAAGTCCTGGTTCTAATTGTTGCTGCCGTGGGAAAGGTGCAGCTGAGTTAAATGAATCCATGGGAGACTCGTTTGGTTGTGCAGTAACTACCACTGTTCTTTGAAAGGCCGTGCTTTTTTCCGAGCTCCTTATCTGAAAAGGTTTGCCATGTCTTCATGCCAGCACTTGTCATGCTTTAGAAAAATCACAAGCAGCAAAAAGTCAGAATTGTCAGTTCAGAAGACACTGCTTGTTCCACTGGGTAAAAACCGAGGAAGCAACGCCGGCAAATGATCTTTAGGAAAAGAGGGGGGAAAAAAAAACCCCGATGGAAACAGCAGTGGAATGAAGATAAAAAGGGTTGCAGGCTTTATTCTCATTGAAGGTTGGCAACGGGAAAGCTGTTGGAGTAGAAGAAGAATATCTGATAGGTCATCTGTTGTGTAATGAAGAATAGAAGACAAGCGAGGAGAAGCAAGGTGATTCCAAACCTCCGAGGGATGGAAGATCTTGGGAGACAAACATGAAAGCAATACCTTTATAAACTGACCAAATTTAATTTACTACCAAGGAGCCTTGTAAGGCTGTGGGCTGACAAAATCCATTTGTGATGCTGTGGGTAAGGCTGAAGTCAGACATTTTTCTCCTGTGGAATCCTTTTATTATGTATTCCTTTCTTTTTGGTGCAGGATTTCTGATTAAAAATTACCACGAGAATGTCGAATATTTCCTTGTCCTCTGCTATCTGGGCCGAGTTACCCCAAAACTGATCCTACATCCTTCAAGAGGCACAAGAAAAGGGGCAACAAAAGCAGATAAACAAGTTGTCATTTAAAATGCACCATTTCCTGCAAAATGTCCCCATTGTTCTGCTCTGGATGTTCCTTGAGAGACACCGGAGCTGTCAGGATGTTTTGCTGCAATATTTTAAATGCATCTTATCAAATGCATTCCTGATTTCAAGTGGGGAGTCAGGAAATGCTCGGCATGAGATCCTGAATGCTTCTCCTTTCCTTTGTGACGCACTGAGAGATGTGAAATCTGGATCCTTCCGCTGGGAAGACGCTGGGAAGGGATGGGACAAGAGCAGATTGTCACTGGATAATGGGAATGGTTTGGGTACCAACATTCCCAGGCCAGGCTGGGCTCGCCTTGGCTGTGTGGAGAGAGGAAAATTGGTTTTAAATTGAATTTCTCATTCAGTGGTGGGCACAAAGTGACTGACTTATGTCAGTGTTTCTGAGGTCTGGTAGGAATTTAACAGGCTGGGAGAGCTGGGGCTGTTCAGCCTGGAGAAGAAAAGGCTCCAAGGAGACCTGAGAGACTTTTCCAGGGCCTAAAGGGGCTCCAGGAGAGCTGGAGAGGGACAGGGGACAACAGATGGAGGGACAGGACAAGGGAGAATGGCTTTAAGCTGGTAGAGGATGGATTTGGATTGGATATTGGGAAGGAATTTTTCCCTGGGAGGGTGGGCAGGCCCTGGCACAGGGTGCCCAGAGAAGCTGGGGCTGCCCCTGGATCCCTGGCAGTGCCCAAGGCCAGGCTGGACATTGGGGCTTGGAGCAGCCTGGGATAGTGGAAGGTGTCCCTGGATGATTTTAAGGTCCCTTCCAACCCAAACCATTCCATAATTCCATGAGCGTGAATTTTCACTCTCTGCCATGGAGCTCTTTGCACTGAGAGAAGCCCCAGTGTTTTGTGGTATAAGCTTCATTTCAGGAGGAGGAAGAAATGACCAAGTCCCTCCAGATTCTGTTTTCGAGGCATGGGATGCATCAGCAGGACACCTCCTTGGTCTTCCACAGCATGGAAAGGAGTGGGATTGGGATCCTTCACGCTTCCAAGAGCCTCAACATTTCTTTGAAGGTAAAATGGGTGGAGAAAGTGGAGAAGAGGGGACAATTTCCTGTTACGGACAGCAACAGGCTTTGGAGAACTGTGTCTGGTTTTAACCCTGACTTAAGGTGTCAGATCTGCAGGAGGAGGAGTCCCTCCTCCCTGATCATGGAAAAAATGGCTGGAAAAGGGTTAATTTTAGAGTTAAATAGGGTTAATTTTATCGAGGGATTGCAGCTGGAGGGGGGAGCACCTTTAGCACCCCAGGTGAGCGCATTTCAGAGATGCATCTCTGTGATAAAACACAGGAAAATGTCAGGGCTGTGATGTCTTAGTGGCCCAGAAAACCCAAAAGTAAAATGAGTCAAAACTGAGCATTTTATTGCACTTTTACCCTGTTTTACAATTAGAATTCTTTGCCAGAAGAGTTTCTCAGCTCATTATAGGAAGCTCTGTGCGTGGACACGCTCGTTTTATTTCATCTTGTTTTACAAATCTGATAGAAAAAACTCCGGCTAAATTAGGCTAAACCACTTGATTCCGCTCTGCCCTTTTAAATGCTGCAAAGTAAGAAGATTATGTTACCCCCTTCCCCATAAATCAGGATTAAAGTGGAGTTTTCAGGGTTTTGTGCCAACAAAATCCCCAATTTGCTGAGCTCAAATTCTCTAATCTGAAGCCAGAGGCCAGAGGAGGGGATGCACGTCGGAAACGGCAACAACCACGTTGTGTATTTGGAAGAATTAGGAATTTTTCCCTAAACTATCACTGCCCTATTCCCCCTGCCATGGAAAGAGTGAGTTTCTCATCTCCAGAACCACTTTTCTTTCTCATTGTGGGCCACGTTTCCTTGTTTCTCACGCACTTGTATTAGAATTGGAAAATTTCACCTGCAGCACAACATGCATCTATTAAAATCCGTGCCAGCCTCCTCATCTCATTTTGAAGAGAATGTGAGTTTTCCTTCGTAAAATTCCAGTGGGCAATGAATTAAAAATGACAACTCTATACACGGCGCAAACAAGAAAATAAAATATACAAAACATTGCTAATGATCAGTTCTTGAAAAATTTACCAGACACATTCTACCCAGGGAGATAAACTCATTAGCAGAAACTGATAGGAAAGCTGAGAAACTCCAGGACGAGGCTCAGGCACAACATATTCAAATGAAATCTGTTTAGCAGAATAGTTTTGTTTCTTTCCCAGAAATATTTGGCAGCAGCGTGTGTTGCTTTTTGGAAAAAAAGAGGTGTCTGGGAGGTTATGGCATCTTGTTAATCATGTTTCCCTGCTTGGGAGCTCTTCCCTCCTTGGGGAAGGAAAAGACCTAATGATGGGCCAAAAATGTTCCCTGTTTTATCAGGAGGGTCCTGCTCAGCCACAGCCTATCCCTGGTCCCAGAACAATCCTGGGTGTTGCCTTCTCTGGATCCAGAGGTGAGTTACGGACCTGGGCATGTTCCAAAGTCATCCAGGCCATCCCTACCCTGCCAGCAGTCAGTAAATTGCAATAATTAATGATATCTGGGTGACCTCACTCCATGACATTGGGCACGGTGGGTGACAGCACAGCCCGACCCATCCATGTCCTGCATGTGGCACTTGGATGCTGGCACCTTCCAGGAGCAGACAATCGTTTCACACCTCATTTGCAAGCTAAAGGAGAGAGGGAATGAATTAAACTTCCTGCAAACACTCAGGAGGTTTACAAAGAGTCCTATCTCTAAGTCTACTGTACTATTTGCATAAAAGAATTCAGTATCAATGTAATTATTAATGATAATTCTCTAGTAGTTGTGCTGCTTCAGGATTTTTCAGATTAAGAATGTAATGAATTAGTAATAAAATCCGAACACAGATTTATTCCTAAATACAATTTCCTTCCTGACTGTGAATCTCCTTGTATTTATTATAAAAGATGTACTTGTTGAAGCAGCTTTCCTCCGGCGGCGTGGTTTAAAGGCACATGTCTTCGACAAAGTCAAATTCCTGTCAGCAAACCACTTTAGGAGAAGCTTTCCTGTTCTCTGGGCAGCAAGAGGATGTGACCGATGTGTCCTTAATGAGAAATGTTTTCCAAGCTCCCACCTCATCCTACGTGCAACGCCGGCAGCGCCGAGGAGGGCGAGGACTCGGAGAGCTTGAGCTGCTCCTCTCCCTGATGAAACCCACAGGACCCGGCCTAAGAGCCCTGCCTAAGTGACAAAGCCAGGCCCGTTTGCTCTTGGCTGTGGTCTAGGCTGGCTGCCCCCATGCTCCTGAGGTAAATCCAGGTAAATCCCTTTTGGGAACGGCCTGCCACGACTCCCCCGGTCATTAACTGCAGCAATCACGCATGGGCGAACTCTGCCCTCCTTCAGGTGCAAAGTCAAAGACAAAATCCCGGTTATTGCGCAGTGTGAATTCCCTAAATACCCCCCCAGAACAGGATATAACATCATGGAAACAGCAAAGATGTTCCCCACAGTGTCTCCCTATCACCTGGAGCAGTGCACAGACATTGCCCATTATGGGAACAGGTAAACAATCCCCTGTAAGGTCACAAACTCCAATCTTCACTTCTCACAGGTCCAGCTTTGTCCACAAGCCACAAACCTCTCTCCGCCCATCCCCGGTGCCCTGGATACAGTCCCAGGGTCACCTCCGGGCCCAGGAAAGAGGCTGTGCCTCCGGCCTTCCGGGCTCATCTCTCTGTCACCACACAGTGTAAGCCAAGAGTTAACGCGCACCTCTATCTGCTCCCTTTGTGCGACAAGGGGTCTGTGTGTGTGACACCACAAATCTGCACCTCAGCCACCTGTCCTGTGCTCCAGGGAGCCATCGGGAGAGACAGGATGAGTCCCAGATGTTGGAGAAACACGGCAGCACTTTGTGGATCACGGCTGGGACAAATAAACCCCAAAGTCTTAGCGTCTGTTGGGCACCGCAAGGTAAGCGAGTTCGTTTTGTGTGGACGTGGTGACACATTTTAATTTAGTTAATTTTTTTCCAAGCCCGTCTCTTGAGATTACTTTCTCTTGGAATAATTGTGAAACAATTTTGAACTGAAGGTTGAAGCCCAGCTGCCACGTAAGAAACTCTTCCATTCTCTCATCTTTTCTCCTCAAACCATCGCCTGCACCCGGAATGCCGGTAAAAATGCTGGTACAAATTTAGCGTTTTTGGTGAAAAATGCGTTTTTCCCAGGAAATTATAGGGCTTTGCCATCAGTTCCAGAGCAGGTTACATTTTTCTGTTGAAAATTTGGGTAATTTTTTGTCTGGTTTGATGTTCTGCAAGATGAAAAATAGCAAAGTTTAGTGGATAGTGCAGCAATATCTGGATGTTGTTTTAATTCTGAACAGAGTTCTGCCTCCCTATTTAATACCCAGATACAAATACGCATTCCTGGTTTGATGGTGAGATTTCCAAGCCCTATTTTCCCATTTTTCCAGCAGATGTTGTCACTCCATACCCACTAATCCTCAGCAGGAACCAATCACCAAGCCCAGTCCTTTCAGGGAAGTTGATGGGGCTGAAATTTTCCATAATCCAAAGAAAAATCTCATTATCTCTCCAGTTTGGGTGCCCTACCCTGTGCTAAAGGACAAAGGAAGAGGTAAACCCTGGGTCCCCTTCACAGTGATCCAGCAGGTGACAGCAACCACCTTGGAAATGCCTTGGAATCTGCCAGGGATGAATCCATTCCCCTCTCCCTGCTGTGGCAAGGCCTGCACTTGGATGGGTGAAACATCACTAAAATATTGATCTCTTGGCAGGAGGAAAACCCCGGAGGAAGAAGTGCTTGGGTCCTGGAACGCTGCCAGGGAAAGTTTGCCCTGCCAGGATTGTTTAATGGCATCACCGTGAAACAGAATCGATGTTTGCTGAAAATGAAGATCTGCTCTTCTCCCATTCTCAGCTTTGGCCTCCAGGGAACCGATTTGCCAAGACATCCTTTTCCTGGTATTTCAGACCACTGGAGCACACAGGCTTTGCATCAGGCTTCCTGATCCCTCTCAATGACGGCTCCGGGAAAATTTCCATCTCGGGACGTGTTTTTCCTAGTGATCCCATTTTCTGTTCAGATTCTACTCATGTATTTAATGTGAATAATGGTGGATTCCTGTTTGTTTCAAGCCACACTGGAAAAGTGGAGCTGTTTATTCCCTAATTCCAGAGGTGAGAGCTACTGGATGTGGTGCATCCTAAGGGCGGGCACAAGATGTGCTGTGCTTTAGACTTATAACTGAAGGTTAAGTGTCTTCAAAATCATTTGCACATGAGCAGAGCTGCAGCCCCACGTGATTATTTGCCCTTCCTTTCCAGCTGAAGCGCATGGAAAATCCAAATATCCAAATTGTTAATTCCAGGTTCGAGGGTGTAAATGGTTACGTGGAGGAAACACTCCTGGAGCAGCTTTAATTTACACCACGGAGAGTAGAAACCCAAGATCAGTGGTCAATTTTACTCTAACAAGACTTAAAATTTGGAATTCTTTTGAAATGTTGTTTTTAAAAACAACAACAAAAGGATCCTGCTTTTTCCCCACAGTGTGGGATCCACACTGGCAGCAGCCCCAGGTCGTTTGGGGTCTGCAGCCATCAGGAACCTCAACATAAAACCCTAAGGGAGGTGTCCTAGTTGGATGGAGCAGCCACTCCAACACTTGGAAAAACTTGAGAGTTCACACATAAAACGTGTGAATATTTCAGATCTGGAAAAAGAATTACATTATTTGTTGCAGGAACAAGGAAGTTCTATAAATTCCTTGAATTTTGCTTCATTAAAATGTAAAAAAACCCTGAAATGATCTTGAATTTGCTTTGTGAAGTACTAAAATTCAAAAAAAGGCAAAATGCTGTGGTGTTTGGTTAAGGATTAGGTAAAAATGTGTCAAGAAATAGCATTGCAGAACCCTTTGGTGACAGGATTTGAGTTTCTAGGAAGGGAGGCAGATCCCTCTCTGGATAAGACAAGAGGAAGTGGCCTCGAGTTCCTCCAGGAGAGATTTAGGTTGGATATCAGGAAAAATCCCATCATGGAAAGGGTTGTCAAACCTTGGCACAGCTGCCCAGCCCTTGGTTCTGGGACAGCTGCTCCTGACTTGGGGTCATCTGCTAAGTCATTATTTAAATTGAGCTCTGGGGGAAGCAGTGAAAGAGGAAATTATTCTTTATAAATTTATATTTTCATGTGTGTTTTCTCAGCTAGTGACTCTTTAAACTTCTCACTTGTGCTGCAAGTTTTGTATTTGAAAAACCCCCTTTTCTTTAAGTTTTTACATCATGGAAAAGCTTCCAGGCTACCCCAGCTGCCCTTTGGAGGCATTTAGGTTCAGCTCTGCTCCCAGGAGTTTCCATGGTCATCTGCAGCCCCTGAACCCAGGGATTCCTCAGCAGGGTCGGGGCAGGGTGATTTAGGAACTGAGCTGAGCACTCCTGCACGGCCCCAGCGACGCTTTTCCTGGTTTCTGTCCGTGGCTGGAATCTCCTGGGATCAGACACCGTGTGGCTCATCCCCGCTTGCCCTGGTTTGGGGTTGGATCGTGACCCTACAAATAGGAAACCACCGGGTTCTGCAGGAACAAGGTGCCGTGCTGGGCCTTGGCTCCACCCTCATTGCTTTCAGATGTTGGCCCTGTCCTGAAGGAACAGTGCCTTGACTCATCCTAAAAAATGTTCAGCATCCGTGCAAGCACTTTAAAGTGTGACCCATGGCAGCACATGTCTCCCCCCTCCCATTTATATTTATTAATCTATTCATTCATGCTAACCCAGAGCAAGAGTTAAGCTGTTCAGGACCTGAAATTTCCCAGTTTTCAGCCTGTGTGGAGCATCCTGATTTCTGTCAGTGTGAAACTTCTCTGTGTTGCTCCACCTTTGGTTCCCAGCAGTTGTTCCACTCACAAAATCGCTCCATTATCCCACATTTTCCTGTTTGCTGTAACGAAGACAACTGGATTTTTGATAGTCTGTTAAATGGTCTATTAAATAATGTGGTTGCTGGAGGGACCCTGGTAATGCTGTGTGGAGTGGCAGAGTAATAACTCTGCAATTCAGACGCTGCCTGGACTTCCTTCCTATTCCAGCTGTTGGAAATGTTTTCCTGAGAGTTTGCATAAATCTTCCTCCTCCTCAGCTGGCCTGCAGCCAGCGTGGATCCACTTGTTCTGCTGGAACCTGGGATATTCAGCGGATGGGGAAGCTCCCAACTGTTGGAATTGTCAGTCCGAGGTGCAGAGGACAGGACAGGCTGAAGCTAAAAATCATGGGTTTGATTACAGGATAAAATCTGGCTAATTATAATTTATCAATCTGGATTAATTCAGTGCACAAAGGTGTGGATTTACCTTCGTGATGGGACAGCAGAACTGCTCTAATCTTGCTCTGGGCATATCTATGGGCAGCTCTTTATATTTCAGTTTCAACCCAAACTGGGTGTCCATCTATGGTGGACATCTGGGTGCCTTTACAGCCTCCTGACCACCTCAGTGCTTTTAAGTCTCTATCCTCAAACACAGCAGTGATAAGGTTTGATAAGGCTTTCATTGATCTACAGACTGCGTGACTTGCTCGTGTTGGAGCAGAACCTGAAAATATTTCTTGCCTCAACCTCCAGTACTTGAAGATCATGACTTAATTTCCCTTAAAGATCCCGATCCCAGAGGCACAGGGATGGTCCTGCTGAGTTTCCAGTTTAAGGATTTTTCTGAACTGGGGATGAATTCCCTCCCTTGCCGTTGGCAGTGGTGCTGGTTGTTGCACATCGCTGCAGTAGGATAATGTGTGCTCTACTAAAATGATTTCATTTTTTTTTCCTTTTTTCCTCTGTTCTTCAGCTTTTCTCCTCCACCTCTGAAACACTGCATTTACATCCCAATTTGTGCATTATTACCCCAAATCCTCACCACGATGTAGCACCTCAGGGAGCCTGTGGAATGAAATGTTGGTTTTTTCGCTCATTCTCCACTGGCAGGTGGACCTTTACTCAGACAGGACTGAAAATGAACAGCATCAAATCCCAACACTCCCTCCCTTTCCTGTTCCATCCAAGTACAAACAACTGTGCCTTAAAAACCCTCCAAATGGAATGACAGCAGCCACGAAGGCAACTTTTTGTGGTGTTTCTGCTGGGGAAGGATTTTATTGGTGTGACCGTGGTTTCTATCACCAACACTTCACCAATTATTGTGTTCTCTGCCCTTTGAGCTGAGCAGGGAGAACTTTGCTGTTCGGGTTCATGTAGAGCTCTGCTGGATTCTGTTGTTCTGCCTTCTGCTCTTCCTGGGCTCAGAGATGCTCCGAAGCCCCCACAATCTCAGGGTAAGGCCTTGTTTCACCCCAGTTTTGGCTCTCTGTCCTCTTGGGGGTTGGAACAACACAACCTTTAAGGTCCTTTCCAACCCAATCCATTCCCTGATTCTTCCATGATTTTATGGAAGGAGAATGACAGGAGTTCCTTTCCCATGGTTGGATGGCTTGATAGCATTGTTCCCTTTTGCCACCAGCTTTCATTCTGTATATATTCTTATATTTTATTCTGTATATTTATATATCTCTCGTATCCAATAGATAAATTGATTCCAGGACAGACATAACATTTCTTTTCCAGAAAACCTATCAGTGTTTTCACTCATGGGCCTCATTTCTGTGGTTTTCCTTATCCAGGGACTCTGGTGGAGGAGCTGAGACCTTTTGGATGATCACCTTCCACCTTCCACATCTCTTTATAATCCTGGTTCATTCCTTCATCAGAATTTTCCTTGTTATCTGAAAATCAGTGCAAAACTTCTCTGTTGCTTTCTTTTCCTTTCACTTGCCCCACGGAATTATTGGATATTTCTCAGAGCTCTGTACATGAAGACTTTGTGCTTTGTGTTGCTGTCTCAACACTTAATTTATTTTAGTGTTTTCGTGGTGGTATCTCAGTATAACCCATTTATTCTGCAGGATCCATTTCTTTAGTACATTCAGAACTTCCTGGTGAATTTAAAGCCCAAACTGCAGCAGACTCCAGGCATCAGAGACCTCCAAAAGCGTTGCAGTTCTGTCCTGTCCTGGGAGTGCATTAAATTGCTCAGAGTTGTGTCTTGAGAGCGCAGAGGCTCAGAAATGAAAATTTCAGAGTGGTGTCTTCAGAGTTTGAGGCCAAATCTTTTTTTTTTTTGGGTGCTGATTTTGTATAAACCCAGCACTTTCCTCTCCTCCTCAGCGATGGGGCTCACACCGAGCTTTGGCTGGAGCACCGACGTCGCCCTTCTGAGGAATTTCACAACTCATATTTTGGGTTCTGTCCTTGCAAAAAAAAAAGGATCTATCAGAGAATGAGGTCTGTGTTAGAGCCTGGGAATTATTTTATTCTGTGGTTATCATCTGATGGAACTTAATTCTTTAAAAACCTTGTCTTTATTTATATCGGTCACCTGCAATTTGTTTGCAGCATGATTCCAGTTGGAAATCACATTTCCCTCTGTTATCAACCATCCTGTGGATTTGGGCTGCAGGCTCTGGTTGCTTCCCAGGCTCGCTGGATAGCTGGGAAGGAATTATTTGCCATGATTGGATGCAGCTGGTGCAGCTCTCGGAAAGGGCGAGAAACTCTTCTGAAAAACTCTTCAAGATGGTTTTGATAAATCCGAAGTTGGAGAGTTTTTATTTGCTTTCCATTAAAAAGCCATAAAAGAGACGACTGCTCGTATGTTGCAGGAGGAATTCCTTTACCCTGTTGAGAGATGGCAGATGGAAAACCAGGGATTTTATGTTGCAGTGATAGCTGGCATGTTGTACATGTTAATGTCCTGCTTCCCATCTTCAACAAATCCCTAAATTTAGGGATGAGCCAGTGGAAAGATGAGAACCTGTTCCCTGATGGGTGTTTGCGGCTGCTTTCTGCTCTTTCCATGTGTGGCTACAATTCCCTGACTCATCCACGCTCATTTTCCCTCCCAGTTTGGAGGCACAGGGAAAGATTTGACTCCCAGTTTTGCTCTTTTGTGGCTCTGTGCCCTCGGGGTGGGGTTTGGGGTCTGTTGTCCATCCTGTGGCCCAGCAGAAGCTGCTGCAGGGGGGTTTTCTGCCCTGGTTGCTGCCCAGGCCGAAGGCAGTGGACAGGCTGAACAGAGCAGCTGTTCTGTTGCTTTTGCTGACATTCAGCATCTGCCTTTTCTGATGGCACAGATAATTTTTGTGGCAGCCCAGGAGATGAGATCCTTATTTCCCTGAACATCTCCGATGGATATGAAGGCAATATTTTGCTTTCTCTGATTTACGGGCGCGTGCCGCCAATGCCAGCAGATGAAATGGATTTTTGCTTGACATTGTGGAGACTCGTTACAGATGCACATTCATTTCTCTCTCCTCTGTTCCTCCAGAAGATTTGTACGTCCTGGCAGACACCACAAGCTTTTGTTTTGGGTTGGGAAGAGCACAGAAAGGGTTTGTGCTGCTGTTTGCCTGAGCCGCCAGAGCTGTGTCAGCTCTCCTTGGGCTTGCCACTTCCTTAGGATTTGCTTCTCTTCTCCAGTCCCTGGGATGGAACTTTTATTCCATTTCAGAACATGACTGGATCAGTCATTCCCTTTCCAGTTTGCATTGTTGGTGTTCAGTAAAGCTAAACACATTTGAATGTTTTGTCACCTCTTTTTTAGGTGTTTGGCACCAAACACTGGCTGAGACCCCCCTTAGTTTGTCTTCATTCATTTCTTTGTTCCAGCCTTTCATTCCAGGGGGTTTTTGCCTGTTCCCAGGGTCAGTGCAGGGAGTGAACCCTTGACAGGGAACAGTTCTCCCCATCCCCCTCGCATTCCTGCACCTCTTCCCACCTCTGTGAATTTCAAAAGCAGTGGAACACGGTAGATTTGTGTCCCAGAGTTGCTCTTCGTGGAATGCTGGTGCTTCACTTCCTGCACGCGCAGCAGGATTTGTCCTTTCAAGGGATCAGGGAAAACCCCCAGGTGTGGGACGGTCCTGGGACCCCTACAGACACCTGAGCCTCGTTTTGTGTTTGTGGGGGAGCAGAGGGGGCTTGGGAGACCTGGGGAAACCCCAGTGATTGGCTTTGGGGTCTGCCCAGGTGCAGCAGTGCCTGGGGGTGAGGGATTGGCTCCTTCTTGGTGAAGGTTCAGCAGGACCTGGGGATCCTGAGGGCTGGAGGAAAGGCTGAGAGAGTTGTGAGTGTTCGGTGTGGAGGAGAGAAGCTCCAGGGAGACCTGAGAGGCCCTTCCAGTGCCTAAAGGAGCTCCAGGAGAGCTGGAGAGGGACTGGGGACAAGGGATGGAGGGACAGGACACAGGGAATGGCTTTAGCTGGATGAGGATAAATTTAGATGGGATATTGGGAAGGAATTGTTCCCTGGGAGGGTGGGCAGGCCCTGGCACAGGGTGCCCAGAGAAGCTGGGGCTGCCCCTGGATCCCTGGAAGTGTCCAAGGCCAGACTGGACAGGGTTTGGGATAATGGAAGGTGTCGCTGCCCACGGCAGGGGTTGATCTAGAAAACCTTTAAAATTCCCTTCCAACCGAACCCATTTCTTATTTTAGGATTCCTTGCCTTGCTGCAGCCCCAGGCCATGATTATTTGAGGACAGTCCTGCCCTTGCTGCAGGAAATGTCCCCGTTCCCAGGGGTGTGGGGGGGTTGGAGGGGAGTTTTTGGGAGGTGCTGCTCCTCACTCCCTGCCCCTGCAGCTCTCTGGGAATGTGCAGCTTTCCCAGCCATCCACCCGATGGCAGCACAGCGATGGATGTCCCACTGCCGGCCTCGCCTCCCACCCCTTGCTCCCACAGAAGCAGCAATTTTTCCACAATCCAAAAAAAAACCCAACCAACCAACCAACCAACCAACCAAAAAAAAAAAAAAAAAAAACCCACACCCAAAAAACCCAAAGAAAATTAAAAAAAAAATCCGCTTTTTCTTTTTAACCCCTCATCACGTTGTCCAACACTTTTGTTTAAACTCCTTGTTAAGTTATGTATATTTAGGAAGCAGTTCCCACAGTTCTGACTTGCGGAAAAACGCTGCAGCCCATATAAAGCAGAGCTCGGAAATTCCCAGCATGAGGCCAAAATCCCCATTTTCTGGGTGGATGAAACTGGGCTTTCCAGTTCAGCCTCGTGCAATTGCAACTGCATTAAGTCCTGAAGGAGGGTAATACAATGTACCATCATTCTCAAGTAATTTAATCACGAAAACTAAAAATTTGGAAGCAAACAGATATTTTACTTAATAGAAACCATCTGCACTGTACAGTAGGCAAATTGTATAAAAATGAATAAAACTGTCTCTGGAGGAAAATGACTCAGGCACCAGCTTATATAATGAAGATGTATATGTGCCTTTTAGCATTTGCATTGTCTATTAGGGTAGGTAAATCGCAGTGCTGGTGTGAGGAAACAGCTCCAGGTTTTATTGCCATCCTGTGACTGATGGCAAAGGCAGCAGGGGAAGCCGTTCCTTCCGAGGGGGCTTGATCCACACCCCAAATGCTTCGGATGGCAAAGCTTTACCGCTGGGGGGATGTTTTAGGCTTTTCCTGGGGAAGGATTTTCCCTCGTTTGGGCTTTTTTGCTTGATTCAGGCCTGAGTCATTCAGGATTTTAAGGGGAGGATTTGCTACTGGGCTTTTCTTTGGCAGAGCTGGGTGGATGGGCTCTAAACAGGTCCTTCAAACTGGTCCTTTAAACTGGTCCTTCAAACTGATCCTTCAAACTGGTCCTTCAAACTGGTCCTTCAAACTGGTCCTTCAAACTGGTCCTTTAAACTGGTCCTTCAAACTGATCCTTCAAACTGGTCCTTTAAACCCCCACCCAGCTTGCTCCATACCCCAAATGATTTGGAGGGGAAAGCTGTACTGGTAGGGGGATATTTTAGGCAGGTTGCTTTGCCTGGGGAAGGGTTTTCCCTCACTTGGGCTTTTTGCTGCTTGATTCAGGCCTGGCTCATTTGGGATTGTCCAAGGAGGATTTGCTGCTGGGTTTTTCTTTGGCAGAGCTGTCTGGATGAGCTTTAAACAGGTCCTTTAACCTGGTCCCTTAAACTGATCCTTCAAACTGGTCCTTTAAACCCCCACCCAGCTTGCTCCATACCCCAAATGATTTGGAGGGGAAAGCTGTACTGGTAGGGGGATATTTTAGGCAGGTTGCTTTGCCTGGGGAAGGGTTTTCCCTCACTTGGGCTTTTTGCTGCTTGATTCAGGCCTGGCTCATTTGGGATTGTCCAAGGAGGATTTGCTGCTGGGTTTTTCTTTGGCAGAGCTGTCTGGATGAGCTTTAAACAGGTCCTTTAACCTGGTCCCTTAAACNTTGGCAGAGCTTTCGGGATGAGCTTGAAACAGGTCCTTTAACCTGGTCCCTTAAACTGATCCTTCAAACCCCCACCCTTTTTCCATACCCCAAATGCTTTGGACTGGGAAAGCTTTACTGGTGAGGGGGTGACTGGGGTGTTTTGGGCA
The DNA here is from genome assembly GCA_013397775.1 of Eulacestoma nigropectus. Classification (NCBI taxonomy): domain Eukaryota; kingdom Metazoa; phylum Chordata; class Aves; order Passeriformes; genus Eulacestoma; species Eulacestoma nigropectus. The sequence continues at coordinate 260,403 of VZTE01003932.1, forward strand.
GGTTGCTTTTCCTGGGGAAGGATTTTTTCTTGTTCGGGCTTTTTGCTGCTTGATTCAGGCCTGACTCATCTGGAATTTTCAGGGGAGAGTACTGGAGTTTTCTTTGGCAGAGCTGGGTGGATGAGCTTTAAGCTGATCCTTTAAACTGGTCCTTCAAACTGGTCCTTTAAACTGGTATTTTAAATTGGTCCTTCAAACTGGTCCTTTAAACCCTTTCAAACCGCAGCAGAAGGTGCTGGTTTGATACAGAGATGCTTTTCCCTGCTGCTGGCACCTCTCCCTTCCCCTGTTGTTGAAGGACAGATTTCCCTACTTTACAAAATATTTATTCCCTGGCATTCGGCAGCTTCCCTAAATGATGGCAAATAATATGAATTATTCAATCACAGGGCTGCGAGAGCCCGCCTCGAGTCTGCTTTTAAAATGAAGTTTATAAGAGCCACTTTCAGGGGCTGAGATTTAACACTGGAAATAAATGTGCCCTGCCTTAAAAGCTTTGTGTTCTTCCTCCCAAATCCACAACGAGATCTGGTGAGAAAAGCGGGAATTTTCAGGCCCGTTCTGTGACAAATGAAAACCCCACTGTCACGGTGTTATTCGTGCTTTCACTTCCTCAGCTGGGATGTTGAAGGATGGGGGTGGGAGGGAGACCTGGGGGATGCAGAAGCAGCTTTATTTTTGGTTTAGGAAGAGTGAGGAGGCGAAAGCAGAACCAGTTTCCACTCAAATATTAAGCCTGTTTGGCAACGGGAACATTTCGCATTAACAAATATGTAAAGTAAAAATACGTCCCAGAAGACTGAGACTTCTGTGAATTTAAAACAAATTAGATGCAATTTTCTGCCCTGATATTCTCACTTTGTGTCGTTGTAACCCCCAGATCCCCACAAGCCTCACCTGCCCCGGTGCTGGAGCCTTGGAGCTGCTGTTTCACACAAAACCCCACCAACATTTTGGGTAAAAATCTGCTTTTTTTTTTCCCTGATCGTGGCTTTGGTTGTTTTGATACCCACCCCGTGGTGTTTGAATGCAAAAGTTCTTTAAAAAAGGAGCAAATCCTTGGGATCCAGAGGTTGGTTTTTAGCAAGTAACAGCGTCAAGGTTAAATTGGGGGCTGAATTGTTTAAGAATGGATATTTAGGGGAAGATTTCCTCTGGGGGCTCAGTGCCACCCTGGTCAAGGCAGTGGGAGTCATTCCTGACTTTGTTGACCTGGGTTAAAAACTTTCTGACCAAAAACCATCCAGATTTTAGCCCAGACCTGCTGCTCTGGGAAGGAATGAGGCCATCAAGTTCAGAGCAGGATCAGTCCCATGCCCTTAAATACTTTATTAACATGATTTTATTAATTAACATCCATTGCATTAATGAAAAGGAAAAATGTCTTTGCTTGCCCATTCAAATGTGAATATAAAAAATCCCTTACCTGTGGGGTTTTTTTTGTGAAAATGTAACTCACTTTGGGAAATCTCAGTTATTTCCATTTTTTTTTTTTTTTCTTTACTGAGAGATGTATGGAATTTAAATCCTTACAGATTTGTAATATTCCAAATATAACATTTTGTGTGTTCCTAAACCACAGGCAGAAAGAGCAGTTTATCTTTTTATTTTTAAATTTGGCGATTAATAGCCAGTAAAACATGAAACTCTGAAATGTAAAAAGCCCCAGAGTCCAAAAGCACAAAGGAAATGGCTTCAGAATGAAGACATTTATTTTCTTCTTGCTTTCTTGTCCCATGGTTTATTTAGTTTCATGTGATTTGTGCCAGGACAAAGTGTGTTCTATAAACAAAAAAAGGGAAAAGGTTAAACCAGTAATGAAGTGCAATGATAATAAAAAATAATGATGATTAAAAAAAAAGGGACGATTAGCAAAAAGAAAAGAAGGGTGAGGAGTTACAAATGCAGAGTGGGCGAGACAGTGGGACCCCAAACAACAGATTTATTAGGGAATTAAAATAACTGTGTTTTGGGGGGAAAGAGGAGGGTTCAGAGCCCCAGCCCCGCTCCACGGAGCGGGAACACCAATCCCACATCCACACGATGGCACTCTTAAGCTTTCAAACAATTCCATCTCCAGCTCCCAGCATTTCATCCAAACCTATTTTTTCCCCTGCCAAAAGCCAAGGAGGAGTTGGCGAGGGAGGGGTGCACAGAACACTCACAGCTCGGAGTGCCCCTTGAAATCTGAAAGTCCTGACTTGTCCCCATCCCACCCCATGCTGTGACCTCGGGAGCTGCATCCCAAATGGATTTGGTGATGGTCGGGGCACCCTGTTCGGCAGGGAGGGAGGGGGTTCCATCCCTTGGGTGCCTGAAGGGTGGTGGGCAAAGGGCAGCTGAAAATATTAGTTTAGATGCACCCAAAAATCAGTTTAAAAAGCCCTTCTGCACGGCAAGAGAGCCACAAACCCCCCAGCCCAAGAGCGAGCTCGTGTTGGGACATTTATGGGGGAAAAAGGTCAGAGTTGTTGTTTTGGAGCTTTTTCTGTGCTGCCTAAGCTGTACAAAAGTCAGGAGTGTGGGCTGCTCTCCTGAACAGTTCTTGTTATTGAGGGTGTTTTATAAAGAAGAATCCTTTCTATCAGTCTGGAGCACTAAATTTACTCCACATTAAAGTCGTGTGGGAAGGGAGGGAGGCAGGGGGGTGTCTGGGCAGATCCTGCCCTTCCCAGCGCGGTCATTCCAAAGGCTGCATCGCCCTGGCCGGGAGGGACGTGTGTGCTGTCAGGAAAGTCAGCAAATCCCTGCACGCCAGCACGGCCCTGGAAGAAATTCCTGCTCCTTCCTCCCCTCTGCCCTCCTGCCAGGTGGGTTTGGGCATCGTGCTCAGGGTCTGGAAGGATTTTCCAGCCTCCCTGTCCGCAGTGGTTGCCCAGGCAGCAGCTTGAACCGTGCTCACAGAGCACAGCCTGCGGCTGGGTACAGGTTGCTGACCTCCTGTGTTTTCCTGGCAGGGGAAAAAACAAGACCTTGCTCCTTTGTTCCTTTCCTCACCTGAAAGGATCCTCTGCCTTTGGATACAGAGCTCCAAATCCTCCATCGGGTCTTGACCACCAGCGTTAAAGCCGCCGCTCCCGCTGGGGCAGCCTGTGCTAAGCTGCTGGTCAGGGGAGAGTTTCTCCTCACCGTTTCACTGGTCCCAAAAAAACCCCGGCATTTCATCACCACCTGGAGGAGGAGCGAAGTTTGGAAGGTTCCAGCAGAGCCCCTGTGTCACCTGTCCTCTTATCAAGGAGCCCCTGCTGCAGGAGTGAGAATTAATCCTGAAAAACTGGGCGCAACCCCTTACTGGAAACTAAGTGGCAAAGGGTCATTGCAGCACCAAATCAGGGGCAGCCAGAGCACAGAATTCAAAAAAAAGGGACAAATTTCTGACCCTTGCATCAAATGAGCCCTTTGTGGGGATGCTTTCCAGGTGCCAGCGTCACGCACATCCTAAAGGTACAAAAATCATGCACATCCTAAAGGTCCCAATGTAATGCACATCCTAAAGGTCCCAGGGTAAGACACATCCTAAAGGTCCCAGGGTAAGACACATCCTAAAGGTCCCAGCACACTGGGAGAGGGGCTGGGACCAGTTTGGGGTCTCTGCAGAGAGAAGAGCTCTTCCCCCATGCTGCGGTGTGCCCAACACTGGTGAGTATTGGGGTGTCAGGGGGAGCTGGGCTGTGGGTTGGGCAGGGGCAGGGCAGGAGTTGGGAATGAGGATTCCCAGCCCCTCGCTGCCCTTGGCTTCCTGGTGACTCTTCCTGCTGCTTTCTGGGTGTCTGTGGGCTGGGGGTCCTGTCCTTGCTGTCACCCAGCACCCACAGGGGCTCTTCTGAGAGGGGTGGTGGGGAGAGAGAGGCTCCTGAGCTGTGCTGGATTGCATCTCTCAAAAACTGCCAGGCTGGGGTTAGAGGGCATTCTCAGGGGAGTGTCCAAAATCAACACGATTATCTTGATTATTAATATTTGCATTGGCAGAACTGCCGTGGATTCGTGTGGAGAAGCACAGTCCCTCCACTGCTCGGTGCTGCACGGCTGCCGAGCCCATGGAGCAGCAGCTGATCCAGCTCCAGAGTGGACAATCCTATTTTTTTGCATTTTCCTAAATGTCAGGAGGGTTTGTCGTGCAATCTGCGTTAGTGGCGCCTCTTCTGGGGCAAATCCTGACGCTGGCCCCTGAATGTGGTGCCGTGAGCCTGGTGTAAATTACCTGGATCTTCAAAGGAGAGGTAGGACCAGGAATTTAGATGGGTGTGGGAAATTTGGGCATATTTTCCCAGCATTCTTAGGTATCCTAGGCACCTTAATTCTCTGTATTTTCCCTCTAAACCCAGCCAATTTTTGCTGAAACTTAATCCAGTGTTGCTTTTTGAGAAATGCCCCCAAGATTTACAAAACAATCCCTGGCACTCCAGAGGTTAAAAATAATCCACTCCTTGAGTTTTTCAGCTCTTAATTAGACAAGAGATTATTTGGACCAACCAGGAAACAATCTTTTGGGCAGGGTTCACTCTCTGCCTTATTTTTCCTAAAGAAATCCTTTTGTTTGGATTTTTGGAGCATGAGCAGGTCAAGCGTCATCCCCGGCTCTTTTTTTGTTGTTTTCAAAAAAGTGTTGCCGTGCATTTAATAGAAATACAATGGAGAGATTTATTGCTGGAGATAGAATTTTGTACTGAAATTCAAACATTGGGTTAAGTTCATTAGTTCCAAAACTCCACTTTTTTTCGTTGCTGAACACAACCTCGCCGTGTTTTCTTGTGAATTGAAGCAAGAAATTGGGTTGGTCTGTAAAGACGTGGCAAGAAACAATAGATGTGTGCCTAAGAAGAACTTGGTGTTGTCTCAAGTTATTGGCAGAGCTTTTCCATGGAAAAATCTGGGAAGGGGAATGCGGCAGGGACTCTTCAGCGCAATTACCAGATCTCTCTGGAGGTCACCTGCATTTTCGGCTACAAGGGAGCGTAATTTATTCCAGCTCATTTTGGGTTTGAGGAGCAAAATGTGGGGACTGCAGCAGCTTTNNGGCGGGGTGTGGGGGGGGGGGGGTGGGAGGTGTTGGTTCTTCCTCTGCACCCCAAGTCCTGCGGCTCAGCCCTGGGTTTGGGAGGGCAGGCCTGAGCTTCCCCTTCTGAAATGCAGAATGCTCAATGAACGGCAAAAGTGCTTTTAAAAGGGGCTCGTGGAACACTTTGAAAATATTAATTAGTGTGTTGAAGCATTCTGCATAGCATATCATAGTAAAACTGCTCCAGGGGGTTGCTTGGAATGAATTATTAATATGAATCCCTCTCTCCCTTATGCTTCACACCCTGATTTTATGGGACTTGGCGTGGGTTGGGGTGTCTATTAGATTCACTTATTGCCTGTTTAGTGGGAGTACTTTGTAGACTGCATCAAAAGGTCACTATTCTTTATTTTTTTTCCCAGAACCCCAAATTTTAATCAGTGAAAAAGACTAAAATTCCCCCAAACGTGGAAGGAGAGCTATGAAGAAAAAAAAAAAAAGAAGGAGCAAATCATCACAAAGCCATGATTGAAAGCATTTTCTGTGGAGAAGGGGAACAAGTCCAGGCCTCAGGACCAAGCTGGTTTAGGAGCATCACTGTGGGGTTTTATAGAGCTGGACTGGCACAGCCACATGCAAATCCCACCTCCAGCCTTGTCCAGACCACTCCAAGAAGAGCAATTCCACTAAAACACTGTTGTAACATGTTCATGCTTCCTTCACAGCCATTTAGATGCCTTGTACCACAAGTAGAGAATTCATTAAATTCACAGAGCACAGCTCCTTTTCCCCTTTTGGCTTTGCAATATCACAGTGCTGAACCTGTTAACCTAACACTGAAAGAGAAAATCTGTGCTTAAAAAAAAATTGTTTTTCAGCTCTTGAGGTCTGTTTTGATGAAGTCCCTCGTGTGCAAATATAAATAAATCCATAAAGTAATTTGACTTTTAATTCATACTTGGATTATGGAAATATTTGTGTTTGCATGGCTGCTGGACTGAATTACAAAGGGGTTTGAGGGTCCAGTTTTCAGTCTTAGAAGGAAAGAAATAGGGTAATGATGGTTTAGGAAACAGTGGCACCTATGACACAGAGATTGTCAAGGGACAAAGGGTTGTGGCAAACCCCAATTTGTTATCACAGACTCCCAGACTGGTTTGAGTTGAAGGGAATTTAAAGCTCATCCCATTCCACCAGGGACACCTTCCACTGTCCCAGGCTGCTCCAAGCCCCATCCAGCCTGGCCTTGGGCACTGCCAGGGATCCAGGGGCAGCCACAGCTTCTCTGGGCACCCTGTGCCAGGGCCTCCCCACCCTCCCAGGGAGCAATTCCTGCCCAATATCCCATCTAAATTTACCCTCTTTCAGCTAAAGCCATTCCCCCTCATCATATTGTCTCTACTCCTTGAAGGCTGAGGGACACTGAACTTTGGGCTTTGGACTCACCCTACATTCAGAATTTCCAGTGTCTGCAGCACTGGACTGAGTGCTGAGGATGGAGGGAGCATTTTTTCCCATAATATTAAACAAAAAAGAAATGAATAAGAAGTTTATTTCTGCTCCTGAAAAGAGATGCTTAAAAATAGATCTGTGTGGCATCTTTGAAAGTCCAAGGAGATGGTGTTTCAGCTTCCCCTGCAAGAAGCAAAAGGCAAGAAGAAAGGGAAAGCTGCTCACAAACAGCAGTGACATTCTGGAAGCATAAAGGTTTCAGTTTATTTACGGTGCTAAAAACTTCAGGCAGAGTCATCATTTTACAAAGCAAATCACAGAGTGAAAAATGCCAAGGAGATTATTAATAATGGCTTTTTTTTTTCCTTCCTTTTTTTTTAAATTAAAAAAAAAAAAAAAGGTGAGAGACAGCATGTTCCACTGGAGTCTGATAAATCTGCTCCATCTGCAGAAGTTTGACACGGATTTGCCTCTCTTGCTGCACTTCCCTGGAGTTCTGAGCTGCAATTCCTTGTTGACGACAGCTCGCTGCAATTGTGACAGAAAGCAATCATTAGCATCAGCCCTTCCTTCCTTTTAGGAGAACCAGCAGCTTTTTCATTTGTTTTTTTTTTGTGTTTTTTTTTTTT